>NMRB01000163.1:334023-373326 GCA_002633025.1 Notospermus geniculatus
AATGCATTGCAACAAATTCACAGAGCCGTAGACGTGATTTCCCGGCATTCAGGCCACCATCATCCTCTATGGGAAGCAGTTTCATTCATAAATACAAGCAGTTTCAAGAGCCCCGAAGTTCCATGTGCTCTTGTTTTGACTGGAGACTGACCACGTGGCTTTGTTGTGTCTGGTTTGGGACCATAAGTATTCGCCGCTAATGACGGCCGGCTCATCTTCAACGGGAGTATCGGATGATCAGAACACTATTCTGAATGTGGAGTTTACCGAGGTGCAAGTTTCAGCCCGATTTATTGGCAAGTACTAGCATTATGCAAATTGTGTCTTATTTTTGCGGTCGTGCCGACAATGTTGAATGGAAAATTTTTTTACGCGTATTAAATTTGCGGATGTGATAGGACCGCAAAGACCGCAAAATTAAAACGTCCGCAAAAATTTCCCGTTTTACAGTATGCAATGTAAAGTGTGCATTATATGATTTAATGAAATCTAAATTGCAGATCACGGCGATACATTTCCCTTCAAACCTGTGCTAGTTCACTACAACAGGGTGGCCCTGTCCACAGTACGCCTAGTCACTCTGGTGGTAGCAAAATCAGTGGCCCATACATGTCATTGCTCACATGTTTGGACCTCCTGGGCTCTTGTAAGAGATCCAAGCAGATCACCCCATGTGATTCGTTACTATAACACTATTGAGATTTTATTTGTCAGTTTAATCTTTTAAGTTTGCAAAAATACATTGGTCCAAAGTTCGCCTGAATATGTGGCAGAACAAGTTGCCCATAACGACACCCATGATGGAATTTGAAAGTGTCCTCAAATAATGTCCGCATGACTGATGTGTCCTGTACCACAACATCTATTTCTGTGTTTTCCCAGATGTGTTCCAGTGCTGCTTGGATCACACCATCGTTCTGTGGCATTGTCAAAGTGCATGTTGAGTAGACGATACTTCCACCCGGCCGACAGGCTTTGATGCCAGAACTGAAAAAGAACAAGAGATATGACATGGTCCTCAAACTAGAGCACAAGCACATCTACTCATTTTTGATACTTGTGATACTGAATCAAGAACCAGGACCTGGTGTCAAATGCAACATTTTAGTGTGTTTCATGAAAAACTGGATTAAACTGTCAATTCACTGAGTTCTTTCAAGAAAAACTTACACAAGTAAATCTCTTTGTCTCTCAGTCAGTTTCATCCGTTCTGGTATTCGACCAGGTTTGAAAATGTTGTTGTCAGTCTCATTGAGGCAGTGTCGATCAGTTAAACACGGGACATCCACCAACACCTAGGGCAATACATATTTTTTTGTACAGGCATAAAAGTATCTAAAATAATTGCCACATGGATTAATCCTGGGGCCAAAGAATTCTTGGACCAATCCACAGTACAGTAGATTGGCGAAATATTGTAGTTGATGGGATTGAAATGGTGAGGCAAACTGATATTCAGCTGATCATCAGATCAGATGTCATATACATGTAAAACAACCACCTCTAAGTCTTCATAGGAACTGATTCCACATTCCTTACCTTGTCAAATTGGAATCCGAAATTAACATTTTTTCCATCTTTTGTTTGTAATATCACTTCGCCTTCGTCAAATGTTGAGGCAGGTAGATAGGAGTCAAGTACAGACCGAAGACGTCTCATTCTACTCCCTGATATGTCATTACAGACAACAACTCCTGAAATGAACATAGGTTAACATACTGGTTTTCTGTCTATCATGCAAATAGAGACTATCGTGCAAATGGTCCCTGGATCAAATATAGGGTTTTGTTGGTGAAATGTACCATGCCTCTTCTTTTAATCTAGGTATCAGATGAATGAGATCTGAAGCTACAGACCCCCATTATCCCAGTGTAAATGTGTCTCCTTTTGTTGACTTGAGTGGCCTGGCTTATGAGAGACTTCAAAGAGATCTGCTTGTTCAGGATGAACACTCACCTGGTAAATGCGTCAGCAAAATTCCCAATGACTTCCCACCAGGAGCAGCACAAAGGTCAAGGACACTGTCACCTGGCTCAAGGTTCAAGGCCAACACAGGTAAAATGGAAGCAGCATCAAACAGATAGTAACCTGAAAGAAATGTCTGGATAAGTAACTAGAATGGACATGATTGATGAGTAAGTAAAAAACATGGAAAAGGTGCATAACCCAGCATCTTCCCAATGAGTTCTGTCATGTCAACTTTTTCTGACACATGGATAAAGAGAGAGACACTAATGTACACCAACAACCATATAAAATCTTACCAAAAATTCATAAGCAAGCCTGAATTTTTGATCTTACCAAGATTTCCAGAGCCATCAGGTTTAGGTGGAGGGAAGATGCCAACTTCACCCATTGGCTGTGTGAAAACTTTCAAGTGATTTGGTAACTGCATATTTGTGTTGGGTACAGTCTTCACTTCAAATCCACCTGGTTCAAGGATACTTGCTTCTCTTTCTTCCATGGCAAATAACTCATTGTCAGTGAAAACCTTTTCTGCAGGAATAAACTGATGCAAATCTGTCCGATCATCATCTAATTCTACATCAGTTTGGGTGTCATCGTTTATCATACGATCTAAGCTTCCAGTGTCAGTGAAATTCACATCAGTAATTTCATAAGGATGTAACATATTGTCATTCTGAGAAGACAGTATTTGTTTGTGCTTTTCAATTCCAAACTGAATGATATCGTAGCACCCGTCATCAAGTAGATCCAAGGTGATGTTGGCAGTCTTATCACTGACATTGTTCAATAAAGCGCCATATTTTTGCTGAGAAAGAAGAGCAAGTCTAATGGAGGGCCATTGCTCAATAAACATCTGCTGATGGTAGAGGTCAAAATGCTCAAGAGCTCGCTGTGTATGTTCTTTTTCTTTGTTATGCCTTGCCTAAAAGAGAAAACAGGGTACCAGTAATTCCCGACCTAAGATCGGCCTAAAAGAAGTTGAGCCCTATTTTCTGCCGTGTCGGCCTGTGCATGCACTTTTTTTGACTGCTTGGCCAGCGTACATTATTTCCACATCATGATCCATTTGACCTAGGCGTACACTGCACGACATATCAAATTATCACCAGATTGTTTGTTCCATCCACTGTTGTTTTTGACACATCCTGTACACTGTCCGATAATTGGACAATGATAGTATCTGTGGAAAAATACACGTGATAAATCTAACACCGGACAAACAAGAGTTCATCCAAAAATAATAGCTCTTACCCATTTTTTCTTCACTACAAATCTCCTTTGATGAAAGATGTGTGATATGACTTTTTGTTTCTGCAGAATTCTCAAGGTGAACATGACTATATCGAATGTTTTGGTCTGTTTTGTCGATTTCACATTTCCATTCCTTCCCCATCCAAGCGCTGCTGCCACCTATCGGCAAGTAAACTAAAACGTGGCAAGTGCCCCACTCTCCATGCAGAGCTTATAGTCACAGGGAGTTTTACACAAGCTGAAGCACACACACTGAGTCAGTTTGGAGTGTCGTTGAGCTATGCCAAGATGGCAGCCGGTCGAATGTTGCCCACGCATCAGCCTCCGAGACAATTTCTTAACGGGATTCCACTCCCTTCCACAAGAAAAACATTAAGAATGAAGGAAAAATACATTGTAGTTTTAGTGTTTGTAACTTTTGGTACATTCTGTTTCGGAGCTTTTTTCTTCCTGCCTGATCTGCGCGACCGAATGAGTGTCGACCAAATGAGAAGACAGTTCCGTGATGCTGGCAATGAAATGTTCATTCCAGTAGCCAGGGATGAGGAGAGCAGACTAAGGTATGAAAATGGTAAAAAAGTGGGTAAGGTGATGAAGCATGGTCCAGGTGATGTTATAGATCATCATGTCATCGAGGATAAGGTAAGGATCATGCAGAAAGTGGAGGAAGCTCGGGAGCAGGAAAGAGTGCTCGAAGAAATCCGTAATCGGTTGAACATCTCGAGGAGTCACCACGAAGAGATGCGTAAAGAGATCCAGAAGGAGAAAGATATCGTTGTTCAGAAGAAAAAACAAGATGAAGAGGACAAAAAGAAGAAACAGATCGAGGAACATCTGAAAGAAGTGACGGAACATGAGGGTGGACATGGGGTCGAAGGTGGAACACCCGCTGATCAAGAAACCCAGAAACGAAGAGAAAAAGTGAAGGAGGTGAGACGAAATTTCTGTTCGATTTAACTAGGCCCAGGCCTAACTCCTTTTGCAGCTGTAACAGACCGAAACTGTGACTCGGCCTCAGTCAGTACATAAAAGGATACGGATTAGGAATGGAAGAACTGTCTCCGTATTTTTGGAAGACCAACAAAAAATGGGTCAGTAACTCCGAAAAAATGAGCAAATTGATGAGATCACCACAGATGCTTGGAAATCGTATCTCAGCGTATCTGGAATTCAAAATTTTCTGGGGCCCGTCATGGCTTCGGGCCTTCAGCGCTCGCCTTGCGAGTCGACTCCTTCGGCCTGTGGCCAACGCGAACGGTGACCGGCCCCCTGTATTCCGAAATCGTGGATCCACCCCTGATTGTCATTGTCATTTCAGCTCTAAATCTGATCACTGATGCCCTCAGGCTCTCTCTAATGATGTCTTCAAGATTGGAGTGGGCCAAATTCTTCTCTCTTTCAGTTTATCCTTTATTGATATGTCTTCAATTTGCAAGACTATTTCGGAGAAGTCACAATTCCGTTTTCATCAGATTTGTCGGTTTGCCTTGCCTTGATCTCATACTAGTACCGTACATGTAGTAGTAGTCCAGTCGCTTAGCCTCAAAATTCGGCCCCATCGGGACACGGCGGACAAAAGTACCATTTTTTGTATATTCGTTCCTTAGATGACAATCTCCCCCCCCCCCCCCCGTATCGTATCTAAGCGTATCTGGAATTCAAAATTTTCTAGGGCCCGTCATGGCTTCGGGCCTTCGGCGCTTGCCTTGCGACTCCGTCGGCCTGTGGCCAACGGTGACCGGCCCCCTGTATTCCAAAATCCTGGATCCGCCCCTGATTGTCATTGTCATTTCAGCTCTAAATCTGATCACTGATGCCCTGAGGCTCTCTCTAATGATGTCTTCAAGATTGGAGTGGGCCAAATTCTTCTCTCTTTCAGTTTATCCTTTATTTGATATGTCTTCAATTTGCAAGACTATTTCGGAGAAGTCACAATTCCGTTTTCATCAGATTTGTCGGTTTGCCTTGCCTTGATCTCATACTAGTACATGTAGTAGTCGTTGAGAGAGAGTAGGCCTACCTGAAGCAATTCATTATCAGGACATATCAACGATTGTTTGTACCAGTTGGTGAGCAATCTTTTCAGTTGTGGGGGAGTAGAGGATGCTAAACGCTGAAAATTCCCATACCACTGCAAATACTGCTGAAGTATTTTACGAGAACAATAATGGGCTTGGTACGGTTGAATGATAAATGATGAATTTACAATTGAGATCAACTTTATGGTCAATTACATGTATTTAGGAAGTTGCCAGCAGTAACAGTACTCATGAATGCTGCAACTCAATGAACATTTCATTATTCATTGTTTATGTTAGTGCATCTGTATCATCAGAAGATGGACAGCTAGATCTGACTTTCCTGAGAGCTCTCACAAATTGGTTGGTTGGTTAATGAATATAATTCATTCAAGCAGAATATGAAGGATAGGCACGGAAGTGCTGGATTTAGAGTCACTTCAACAAATGACATTGATGAATGTCTACCATTGGTCACATTCGGTCAAATTTTAGTTGTGGAGGGCCGTATTCGAAAAGGGTGTTTTTAAGACTTACACGCGTGTTTCGTGTAACTTTGCAAAATGCATGGTGGAAGTGTGTCCGTGTAGTGAAGTTATACGCATCTAAGTCTTCGCGCTATGATTTTTAACTACATGTATATGCCAGCCGATCATTTGATTCCTGGCACATTAATTCAGTACACAGGCCTATTCCTTATTCTTTGCTCCACTTTGCTGTGCATTTTTTTACATTCTTTATTATTCAGTGTTCCAGTTATGTTGTGAATAAAGACATGCTTGAGTATTGATAAAAAAAGTTCTCAAGTGTGTGGATACATGTATCTCTATCATGTCATACAGCTGCATTTATTAATTCCACTTCTGTCTCATTATGAATTCCTTCCATCCTTCATGTCCTTATACAATCTCACCACTGTTGCAATATGCCATATGGCTTCGTCCAAGCAAATGGGTAATTTAGCCTACCCAAGTTTGACCCTATTTTTTTCTAACTGAGTAAGCCATGGTCATGATTTGANTCATACAGCTGCATTTATTAATTCCATTTCTGTCTCATTATGAATTCCTTCCATCCTTATACAATCTCACCACTGTTGCAATATGCCATATGGCATGTGATTATGTGCAAGGCTTTTGACCTGCTTCACCCGTGCTTTGATCACCTGATCTGATGAGCGGATCCTCCCATGAATGAGTTTGTTACGTACCACCTCTTTCAAACGTTATACTACCGGTAGGCATTGATTCTGCTCTTATCTGTAGTGTTGCTGTAGTCTGACTCCATTTGCGTCAATAAATTAGTACATTCACCGATACAACACTGACAATCCCTGTTCCTGTTAGAGAGTGTCCTTTTTGTCACGGGGTAGATCACGTAGGTGGGAGCTTTTGCAACCTTGTCTTGTTTCGAGCTCTATTGATTTGCTGTTGAACCAACTACCGGTGACAAACTCTATGCAGTGAGACCTACGAGTTCATACATATTTTATGCGTTCATTCTTTGAGGGCTGCATGGTAATGATTTTGTTGTAATTATGAAAACTTCCCACATACACTGTACTGTTACTTTGTTCTGACAGTTAATCTATTAGCAAGCATTTTCAATTTTAACTCTTTTTTGACATTCAAGTTTCATCTTGCTGTCAGTTGAACGGGCATACGTCTGGTGTTCGTCAGCCAAAAATGTTTAAATACCCCGTACTCTATGATACACATTGTGCATGTTGTGCAATATGAACAGCTCAGTAAGCTTATGTTTGAGTTATGACTTTTTGTAAAGCGTGGAGTTTGTTACATATATTATGAAAAAAAGGTGCCCATAAGTTGGCTCTAATTCTGAAGCAGGTTTTACATGTATGGTTTGCGCTGGAGGATGGTGGTTGCTAGGTGTTACATAACAGCTGCATCTCAAAGTTTGTCATCATTGATGATGTTTTGGGCCAACGTATGTGTGCCAAGTTTCAAAGAATATCTCTTACGGTTTGCTCAAAGTGCATGATCCGTAAGTTGGTGTCTTATTCTTCTAGCCCCTTTCTACACTGTATGGCCTGTGAAATCGCCGTGTTTAATATAGGACCGGTATTTTTAGCATCCATAGGGATTACGCGGCCTTTTAACTTCGTGATTGGGTGATCAATGTAACTGCTTCCTAGAAAAGACCAGTTTTCATCTTCCCAGTTACTAATAAGTGTACTTGTAATAATATCCTGTATGACCTACTGCCCGACAGAGGTCTTGCATGGTTTTTGTTTTATTTAGACTCTAGTCAAGTGTTCCCAGCAGGTGGCTGGTTTATGTTTCTTCCATAACCAGGAACTGTGATGACATGTTGGATAAATTTAGCATCCTTTAAATTACACGAATGACCGGCCAGCGGCCAGACGCAAAAGTCGTGAAAATAAATGGCACGCGAACAATTAGGGTTGTACAGTATTCGCTCTCCACCACACTGAAAATCACGTCAGTGGGTACAGGCCTTTAGTCCCATGAACCCTCTTTTGACAGAAAACAGCCTGGAAAACACAGGTCTCATTTTATTTGTGATACATGTATTTTCAATTTGAACACCTTCTGTTGACACAACAATCTACATTGTCGGTGTTTATTATCTGTCTCTAGAGGAGGATAAATCAATAGCACTCAGCAGTCCTATTCAACATGTGGTACCATCGTATCCAACAGGTTATCCACATGTTGCATAGCAGAACTGTGAACTGAATGATTCCCAATAATAATCAATCCAAGAGGTTTTACTACCTAGGTGACCAGGAAAATCCGCGAGATGAATGCATTTAAATGGTCGAGTTACTCTTAATGGACTGTCCTGTTATGAGTCGAGTGTAATACTGAATATGTTTTTTATGATCAATTGACATGATGCCAGATTTTCGAGGTGGCCAAATTACATTACCACTACTTTACATTCATTATGTGTTTTTGGCGATGGTGTATTTATTTCTACAATGAGTGCTATCTTCTCAAGACTTGTTGGCCTAATTCTCTACAAGGCAAATCATGGCAGAATTTCTCACACTGATGCATTGCTGACCAATAGTTTGTAATATTCAGTCCAACGCCAGCGGCAATCTGGTGAATGCGTACTCATCCCTGAAGCGACCCACAAACAAATAAATTTCTTTACAAAATCATTGACAAAGCTTCATATTTTGTATCTTTTCAGATGATGAAATATGCATGGGACATGTATGTAAAATATGCATGGGGTGCGAATGAGCTAAAGCCTATCTCACGGCGTGGTCATACTGCCAGTATATTTGGTAACACTGCTTTTGGAGCCACTATAGTGGATGGTTTAGACACCCTGTACCTCATGGGCCTCAAAGATGAGTACAAAAAGGGCAGAGATTGGGTGGCTACATCCTTCAACTTTCAAGGGGTATGTTGACAGGATTTTTACATTCCGTGAACAGTAAAATGTGTATAAATCAGTAGGAGCTGTCAGCGAGTTGACCACTAGGTGTCACTATGGCCCAATTCAATGCATCTAGCGGACCCGGTCATTATCGATCGAGCAGCAATCACGTAGATCTTCCTGTACATTGGTCGGCTAAGACTTTGCTGCCATCTGTTGGCAATATACGCGGCTGACTGCTCCTATTGTCTATTCATACTAAGGAATAAAGAATGAATCCGCCTCCTGGAAAATTATTTCAAACATTATTATCAATATTTTTCATTCACATCTGTTTCAGAAAGGTGACATCTCAGTGTTTGAAGTGAATATCCGTTTCATTGGAGGAATGCTGAGCTGCTATGCAATGACAGGAGATAAGGTACAAAACATAGCGGAAATTGGATTATGCGATTCAATAACACATCCAATTTCATTTAGTTTGATGTGTTTATGCAGTGTAAGCCTGTGCCAGTCCGATAGTCTTATTTGGAATTCAGGGGCCTGTTTCATTAAGTGACTTTAAGCTAATGGTACCTTTAACCAAATGGAAAATGCATTGATGTTCATGGTACCATTAGTCTAAAGTCACTTTATGAAACAGGCCCCTGGCCTGCTGATTTTTTAATGGCGCAGGCATTCTTTGGCAGAAATATTGTAGATACATGTATTATTGTAATATTGCAGATGTTCAAGGAAAAGGCCATCATGATTGCAGACAAATTATTGCCCGCGTTCAATACTCCTACAGGCATTCCATATGCCATGGTGAATTTAAATAGGTATGAATACACTCTATTTTGACCCATCTCCGCTTTCCTTATCTGGGTGAAAGCCTCCCACTCTGCCATAAATTAGTCCAGAGTCTGTGCTTCATTTGTCCACTGCAGGCAGCATCGAAGTAAAACAATTACATGAGAAAGTGTGCAGTAGCCTGGTCAAAATGGTGAACCACCCTGTTTGTACCCACCCGACCGTCACGACTGTGTAGGCGGCTCAGAAGCCTAGGAACCAGTCTGCAAGTCTTACCACCGCCATTCATGACTTAGAAGATCATTATGATCACCTAACCTTCATTGCCACTCAACATCAGTTTGCTGCCACGGCATCTTGAACCATCAGCATTAATATGACTATGCCTTCGGACTACACATTATGTAGACTCCAGGCTTTGATATTTCAAGATGCTCCTGGGTAGTGTCTTGTGTTGTGCCTAATCCTGTACGTTGTCATTTTATACTTATCCCCTTTGGTCATATTCTTTGCAGTGGTTCTGGTAGAAATTGGGGCTGGGCCTCAGGAGGTTGTTCCATTTTAGCTGAGTATGGCACACTTCATCTAGAATTTGCATATCTAAGTCAGATCACTGGAAATCCTATTTACTTAAATAAGGTAAGTTGTCTTGTTAATTTGACTGTGAACAGAGCAGCTGCGCATTGTACCCAAGTATCTGTATTTGTGGCTGTCCACATGTTGCAAAACTTTCATGCAGCCAGTAGATGGGTAACCTGGAGTAAACCCTTTTACCTGATTGATACTGAGCTGTATTGGTACCACAAGCCAGTCTTGGATGGGAGACTTGAAAATCTTTGTTCCATTGAGTTAAGCATTTATGTCTTGTTACACCGTCCACATGTACTTAATTGACCTTTTCCAGGTTCTTCGGATCCGAGAAGTCCTAAAACAGCTAGACAAACCTCATGGGTTGTACCCTAATTACCTGAACCCCAAAACTGGTAAATGGGGTCAACGTAAGTTTCATCTGTTGTTAGGAAAATGTTGATTGATGATTTGAATTCACATGGATCATACTTTAGTCTACATTATCCTTATGAAAGGGATCATCCTTTTGTTGTTGTGGTTGACAGGTCATCATGCAGATGGCTTAATAAAACTGCTATGGTCCTTGACTCACATGAAGAAATCAAAGACTGTTCTTCCTTTCAGAACACTTTTCTGCTGGTGCCTTAGGCGATAGTTTCTATGAATATTTACTAAAAACCTGGATCCAGTCGGGCAAAACTGACAAAGAAGCCAGATCTATGTATGACGAAGCTGTTGCTGTAAGTTTAAGTTTATTTCTCCCACAGAGAGTTTCTTGCAGGAGTTAAACCACACGCAAATGTACTGGGCCGACCGCACAGAAAGTCCGATAGTGCTACCGGCGCCTATCGGCAGTTAGTTATAATGTATTTCCCCATTAACTAAACCGCCGATGGCACCAAAAGCACTATCAGACTTTCTGTGCGGTCGGCCCTGATCTTTAGTTCACTCTCTACTACCACATTTTCAATAAGAAAAATGTTGGATTGTTGGGGAGCATGCTGTTCTTGCATTTAGGATCTAAAGTACAATGAAAGAATGGTACATGTGGTACTGGCTGCCATCTGTTCATAGAATCTCTTCTTTTGTTCAGTCATCTGGACTTTTCCTGTTGCATATTTTAGGGTATAGAGAAAAAACTGCTCCACACATCACGAGGAGGGCTTCGGTATCTCGCCGAGTACAAATCGGGGAGGGTGGAACATAAAATGGACCATCTGGGATGCTTCGCAGGTAAATGGATTATTGACTTGGCGCAGGATATACAAGGGATCTACAGTTTGTTGTGAATTTTTGATTCATGAAATTGTAGATGATCTGTTACTCAGTTCAGATGGCCCAATATTAGACAAAAATGTACATATGCTGCAAACACGGAAAGAAGTCCGTATTTGGTTCCTTTTCAATGTGACACTAACCTTATTTCATTTTTTCAGGGGGGATGTTCGCTTTAGGTGCTGCAGACTCCAGTGACCCTCCCAAATACCTTCAAATAGGTGGAGATCTTGCACATACGTGCCATGAGTCTTATAAAAGATCATGTAAGTCTATTAGATGGCTGCCCTGACACACCCAAAACCCTTGACAAATAAAAACCCATCAGTATCAATATTGAATCTGTGCTCATTTGTTTCACACTTGGAAATTTCACATACACGTATTAGACTCGATCTTCGAGTGAGATACCAAATGTTGCAAAGAATATCTTGGAATTCCCTGTTTGCATTTCCTTATTCAGATGCTGGCCTAGGTCCTGAAGCATTCCGTTTTGAATCTGGCTCAGAAGCCAAAGCAGTTCGACAAAATGAAAAATATTACATTCTGCGTCCAGAGGTGATAGAAACATGGTTTTACATGTGGCGGTTGACAAAACAGCAGAAATACCGAGATTGGGGTTGGGAGGCTGTACAGGTATGTTAGTTCAGATAGGTGTGGCCTGTGTGTGGTTCACAGACATACATGTTGGGTCGTCAAGGGCAATTTCTTGACCAATGATAGAAATGACAAACCAGTTTTCAACAGCTGACTTGCTCATTGAATGCCAACTTGCCCAAGAGAACTCTCACACGGAGGAGATCCTTTAGTTACTCTACCATAGCTTCTTATGATGTGACTGTGCTATTCGAAAGTCCTGCCGTAGATGAAGCAAGGTCCATTACTGCCTGTATGGTTCTCTCCTCTGAAGTCTTGCTTTTCTTTTTCAGGCGATGGAGAAATATTGTCGGACCTCTGGTGGTTACACCGGCATCCGTGATGTATATCAGGTGGATCCTCCCAAAGATGACGTACAACAGAGTTTCTTTTTAGCCGAAACATTAAAATATCTATATCTTCTTTTCTCTGATGATAGTCTGCTTCCTTTAGATAAATGGGTCATAAACACTGAAGCGCACCCATTCCCCATAGCCAAAGCAAATATGACAAAAACGCGATAATATAGGCTTATCTAAGAGAGAAAGAGACGTGTTATGAAGTGTACTTACTGGAGACTATGGGAACTAAAGTTGATTTTCATGAAATGTTAAAACATTTGATCTTTCATGGGGGGGGGGGGGNGGGGGGGGGGGGGGAGTGCTCTTGAGAATACTAGTAGTCCAATCTTAACCCTTCAGGCCCTGTAATATGCTCAAATGAACACCACGAATTCCTGTTCAGCTTTGGGCAGTTGAAGGATAGACAATTGAGAAAATGAATTATGTTTCCTTATGATTATGGGGCCAAAGGAGTTAAAGTGGCATAATGATTTATTGTCTGTGGTGCCTGGAAAAGTTCCTTGGGCATTTATGGATCTCAATTAAATATGTGAATGATAAATAACGGGCCGTATTCAAAAAAAGGGTGTTTAAGACTTAGACGCGTGTAACTTCGTCAAATGCATGGTGGAAGTGTGTGCATTCAGTGAAGTTACACGCGTCTACAATGTAAGTCTTAATCGCACGATGATCACCCTTTTTGAATACGGCCCTTCATGTTTGGACGATTGCATACAGTCCTGGCTGTGATCGCTCCATTTATTACCTTTTTGCCATAGTGCAGTGTCTTTTTATCATGGGCCAGGCTTTGTGGGGTTTTTGTTCACTGGTGTCATTGTGCAAATTGTAAAACCAATAAGTTTTTGATACTACCGGTATGTTTCTACACCAAATCAACACAAAATAGAAAAGACTATCATATCAAAATCCATGTGATATGAGGACTTCATGAAATCCTGCACAGTTTCTTTTACAAGATTGATGGTGCCATTATAACTAAGGTAACGACAGATCGGATTTCTTCCTAATGCCCCAATCACACTGACCTAGTTCTCAGTACGTTCTTTTTGCCGAATTTTGTTGAACGGGCTCAAACTGTGTGCGAACGGAGTGGACGTAGTTGCAACTTTCTAAGAACTTCATGAACGGGAAGGGTGCTCCAGAACATCAATGCATTATTTGGCCAAAGGTTACACGTTCTAGCCCGTTTTACGATTTTTTTAGGATGGGGCAGGACGTTTTGAGAAATACTTCCGTGTGACAGGCCCTTTATGAGGCTGTTTTTCCTTTCTTGATGATAGAGATTTAGCAAGGACATGGGGAAGACACTTTGAATTGATGAAAGAATCATGTTTGTTGCATGTTGCTCCGATTAAGCTTACCTTAAGCGTGTTGGGGTTGGTACATTTGGGTAATTATGTATTTTTATATAGTGGAATGTATATAAGAATATTGTACATTATAAAGTCAAATTTGCAATCTATGGTCCTTCGATATGCACTCGAAATGAAATGTTGGTTTAGTGTGTTTCTAGTCCAGTGTTCATATGAAGTGTGCATTGCTCAAATGGTTCACTACATAAAACATGGAATAATTCTAGAACAATTAGACCAAATACTTGTATCTCCACACACGATTTTCACAGGGTTTTCACATTGGTTTTCATTTGCTTTGGTGGGTAGTGAAGATCCAGAATAGAAGGACAGATATCCTGGCATAATGTACTTAAATGCACTGCATGTCGTAATGCCTCAGTAACACTGGTGAACATTGTAAGTCACAAGAAAATACTTTAAAGTCAATTGAGTTGATGTTGTGTCTTTCATAGCCTGGTAAAATGTAAAAAAATCTCTTGATATCAAAATTTCATGGGATCACTCCATCTGTATATATTCATATGATGTAAAAAGTAGGTGAACTGTAGATAATTCCATAAATTTATTATGAATCATCCATCATTGTCAGCCTGGTAGTGGTTTGTCATTCCTGATAGGTGAAGGGGTACCGTAGTCGATGTAGATGCAGGGTCTGAACTTGTTTCAAGGTCCTTTCATTGCATTTAATGATTTCTTAACAGGTGCAACTTCTGCTTACGCAGCTATTACTGTAAACCATCAAAGTGATAACAAAACCTGCCAAGTTAGTCCGGGCAGAATTTGTGCCTTCCTCAAACCTTCGCAAAAAACTCATGATATATCATTTTCAATAATATGAAAAGGCGAATGCAAGCAGCAAATTAAGCAGCCTGTCAAGGACATTGTCGGACACCAAACTGTGATTTGTCAGGTGCCACTAATTTAGTACCTGTCATGTTGGCAGGCACTAATTACAGGGTTTTTACTGCAAAGTCCATTACAAGGCAGGCACTAAATCTGTGTTGGCAAACACCAAAATAAACTGGCCTGCCACTTTGTCAGGTGCCTTTCAAAACATTACTTTGCTACTTGCAAATGAATTTTTCCAGCAAGCTACTTCGCATCGCACCAAGGAATGATTCCTGGTTATTGTATTCACACTTGTTGTTGGACTCTCAAAGAAGCTCAATGTATTGACGGAAATTCTCATTACATTTCAGGTCTATTTGTCTGTTGCTTTGTTCTGATCTTTAGAAGTAGAACTTTTCAACCAAACACATTTTCTCATTATCTCAGTTTACCTGATTTATGTAGAAAATGGAGCTAGGTTAACTGTACATGTAGGTCTAGTTATTAGTGGACGAGGAGGCTAGATTGGGATGTTTTTGCCATTGATCTGTACATTTGTTCAGAAGAATCTGCCTTGTTAAAGGGCAGTCACATCAGGACATCCACCCTTGAAGACACATTCTCATCATCGATAGTGCCTAGCTGCTCTTGCATATCTAATTTCCCCACTTGGCATTGTTATCAGTCTAAGATCATTGGTGAGTTTGAAAAAAAAATGGGGGGGGGGGGTGCTGTAGTCATGTTTTATTTACATTATTATGGGGTTGGCAGAACTATAATCATTTGCAGTCCTGGTGATTGCATTTACTAGTGTCATCTCCTGGTGATGTGCAATTCTCTCTTCACAGACTCCAACTTGTAGCACAAATTTGATTAGATAATGTATGATACCGGTACTATTTACTGTACTCAAAATGAATGAATGAATGCACAACTTATGAGCATCAGTTATAGGAAATATCAACCATATTCAAGATGTAAACTATTGAGGCTTCCTTGGCTGAAATTGTATTCGAGTGGTAAATATGCATATCCTGAGTGTAGGCCCATATATTCTGCAAACAGATGCCAGTCCATAGACTCTGATGACTTTTATATGTCAATCATGTATCCTTTGGGATAGCCCAGCACGAGTGTGTATTGTAGAAATAGACATGGCAGTCGTGATGATCATGGAAGGAACGTTTTGATGGAGAATCAAGGGATCCTCTGTTGCGATAGTTTCCTGTCTGTCATCATGGACCATTGGACCCTATGAGATTCCATTTCTTATTTCACTTTCTTTACGCTTTTCTATAATTTCTGTGTTAAAATTCTCCATTTTGCATACTCCAGCGATCACAGGATTTAGTATCTTTTTCAGACACTAGATAATGGGCATAATAACAGGGCAGAACAGAGAGAGAGAAAAATTCGAATGATAAGAAGTAAAACAATGTATTGGCATAAATATATCAAATTTATGGTATTGGCAAATGCTGTAAAATGTTGAATATTAGAAATATCTTTCAGTATTTGGTATAATATTCCTATTTATCAAAAATATAAGGCGAACGATGAAATTTTGCTATACTGCTGAATTGCTGTTTCTGAATCCTAGATTTTCACAAGCCTCTCTTCAGTAAAGGGGATTTCTACAAGATGATGCTGAGGTATGGGATTTCACTCCTATCAACACATTTGGGTACCAGTAGGGGAGATTGAATTCAGATTGCTAATGATTGGTTTGGTTGTGGCCTTTCAGAGGAAGGAACATCTGCAGAGTAGGTGTGTTCACAAAGTATGGCTTTGATAAGGTATTCATATCAAAATACCTCCTTGCACCTCCTGAACATGCAAGGTGAGGTTACCTACATAGGCCTATGTAGCTTTCATCAGCAGCTCTTCAGTGAAATGTGCATCTCTTTCTCCATGCTTTTTGGTTAATGATAAAGACCTGGACAGTGCAGATGCTGAGGCAAGAGCAAGGTCCAACAGGTCATTTTCACATGTAGTTACTCTGCAGAAGTTTTGTCATTTGCCTTTCATATGTTTTCGATTGTTATTGTAAATAAGATAATGCAAGAATTCTAATACAAAATAAATCTATTGATATATAATTCCTTGCTGTTCATTTCTGTCATAATGATTGCAATGGTTTTGAAGGCCAGGGGCCTGTTTCATAAAGTGACTTTAAGCTAATGGTAGCATTAACTCAATGCATTTTACATTTGGTTAAAGGTACCATTACCTTAAAGTCACTTTATGAAACAGGCCCCAGGAACTTTATACATGGCAGTTTGTCAGTGTGTGTGTGTGTGTGTGTGTGTGCTTCCTTTCCATGCCTTACTAAGTCCATTATGAAGTCGATGAGTGAAAAGTCTAGAAAAGGTTTAGGGAAAAAAAGTTATGCTTTCACACACTGCACAAATATAGTAGGATCAGAAACAAGTTAGTTCCAGCTTGAATTCATTCAACATACCGTGACCTACATTAAAATACACATGAACTGAACAGTTTGATGGCACAATACTCGCAGGCTAGGCCTACACTACAGATAAAATATCTGCAAAAACCAGGTCAGTGTTGTGTGTGTTCTCAATAAAAGACTCACAAACATGTACCGGTAGAAGAATGCATGTATGTCCGGGAAAATTTCAATCTGTACCTATGTGTCAAAAATCTTCACGATTTCTTTAAATACTGCACCAACAATCGAGAGACCTTGCTATTAGTATCCGCAACTTGACATCATTTACCAGTTGCAAATACGCACATGGACGGCTGCATTGGCACACAGAGCCTGTTTCAGGAAAGAATGTCTAATATCATCAGTTATACACTCATGATCTAAGGTTTATATACACACCACAGAAAATATGACGTCATCATGACAATTTTCAAAGTTCCTCCTTTGAGTTGATGTCATTGTCAGCAGTATTACCGGCACCCTCTTCATTTCCCTGATTAACACTGTCTGTCTCCCCATCAGCCTCTTCGCTTTCATCATCTACTAGTACCTCATAATCATATATTGCATATTGAAATACATGTCGTAGGTCGCTTCTCTCATTCTTGATGGCCTGAAACAATGTCCATAAATCGTGGAAGTTTTGTACAAAATCTTCATGTGTCTGAAATAAAAAGTTGAAAAAACATCAAAATCGTCATTTTTGGGGGTCTTTCACATCTCTGAGTTGCTTGCCAATGCATACCTCTTCCGTGGAATCATTGTATTCCTCTAACGTCAGAACATCGTCTAAATTCTTGTCCAGAGTGTGAAAAAGCTGAAAAAGATCAAAATATTCCTTTAGGTTTAAATTCATATTCAGCTACCTATTAACATAAAACATGGAAATTCATTCATCGCATGACATTAAATTTGATATGAGCAACATTATTGCATCAACATGGAGAAAGATATTGAACTAACTGCCTCTCCACACACTTCATTGGATCTGGAGATTTTGTCTTGTTCACCTTTGCGACTTGAATTGTATAATCACTGCCAACTTCTTTTGTAACGCGTTCAACTTCCTGAAAGAAAGTGAAAACTCATGCAAGAGATGTCTCAGATTGAAAATCCCAAAATTCAGTCTTTATAATTGCTGGTTGGGGTCAGTTGTTCAACTGGCCAGTATTCCCCAACATTGGTGTGTAATTGCCTGCAAATGTACTGTACGTAGGCCTACTTGGTCAGGGCCGTATTTAGCGGGGGGGCTAGGGGGGCAGCTGCCCCCCCAGAGCCAACCAAAAAACGTGATTTTCGTGCAGATTTGGGGCAAAAAACGGCAAAAAGAGGTCTTCTGCCCCCCCAGAGAGGCTTTGCCCCCCCAGGACCAAAAAGCTAAATACGGCCCTGTTGGTTCAAATGAACTTACACCACCCAAGAGGCTGGAAGTAAATTCTTCCAAAGTAAACGATGCAGAGTCTTTCAGCCATACGTGAACTGCACTCCTGCAAAGAAAATGAAATGGATATGGGTGAGCACACATGATGAGTGCATTTAGTGCCTGATGTGTAGGCCTACAGCAACTGGCTCCAAATTTAACTTTACCACTCTGGTAACCCTAGAGGTTTTAGCACATACTTCCCTCCACAGTCACTTACTTAAAAATATTGGTCATGTCTTCCAGTGAGTGATCAGTACCAGTATGTGGCACAGTGTCAAAAGTAATACTAGGATCATATTCATCTAAACATGTAGATAGGTTGATTCTTTTAACTGCCTGCTGAAAGAAGAAGGTATTCACAGCCAGGTTGCTCCCATATGAGTTCACTTGGTGGATCCTGCAAAGGAAAGAGGAGTGAGAAAAGCCAGGGATGATTGTTCCCATGGTCTGGGACTCGAACCTGGACCTGCCCCTTGCTAAGCGGACATGATACCACTACACTATTTCAGGCGAAACGAAAATTGTTGATGCTCATTTTGAACATACATGTATTGATCTCGACCAAAGTGAGAATTCATTAAAATGCTTGTACAAGCTCAAGCATGATTTTGAACTGTGTGATTGTGCAAACTTTGCATTAAATTATAATATTCTACTTAAGACTCGACACACTTTTGATGCAACTGAATAATGACCATTGAACAGTCGACAGGTTCATAAATCAGGACCATGAATAATTTTGCAAAATCATATGAATGAATTGGACTTCAGGCGCGGATCCAATGGGGGGCGCACCCGGCGCACGGCCCCCCTTTCGGCCGAAAAATCTTTAAAACTGACCGTGAAATTCTGAAATTTGGAGCAAATCATTGAAATTGACCGCAGATTTCAATGTATCTAGCACGGTGCGTCCCCTCTTTCCCGAAATCCTGGATCCGTCCCTGGACTTTCTAGTTCAAAAAGAACTTTGGTTGATTATCAGCCCTTGGAGGAATAAATTCCTCCAAGGTCAGCCAAACAATACTTTCAACAGTCGCTATAGGTCCAAAGCCTGTTTATACAGCCTACCTAACGAGAATGGGGTCTGAACACACACCGAGGGAGTTCTCATTATTTAAATGTTTACTGCACTCAGTAAGTCAACGGGCCAGTAGGACTATGTTTAAACAAGACGACCCGACTCATCAAATGACAATGAAATAAGATTTAATATCAGATTTTTCATAGAGTGATGCACTCACCATCCAGCTGGGATAAAGAGACAGTCACCAGGTTCCAGATGAATATTGTAATATTTAACATCAGCTAGACTTGGATATTTTTCAAAGTCCACGCTGAAATGTATAGTGAAGTATCTATGATGAAATAGGTGGTACCACCCCATAATATTCTTCAAAATCGAAAGCTTAGGACTGCACTAAACATTTCAGAACCTCAATAGCTGAGCTACCCGTTGGCAGTCTTTGTTGTATAAATGAAGCTTAGCCCGTTATCTTTTTTCCATTTGAGCGCTACATTCAGGGATACGAGAACTTACCTATCAACATCAATGGAGGAGTAACTCCCTTCTTCATGGTCAAGTGGAACCTGGACATTAAAGGAAAGACTGAAGACAAGTGAAGTACCAAGTCACAAGTGGATGTTCAATCAAAATATGGCATGACCATCAACCAATGGAGTTTTAAACAAGTAGGGAAGGCAGGAGAACTTTACCTCGAAATCAGTATCACTTGTGTTCATCAGATTTACCAGAAACTTACCTTGCTGCCATATAATTTGGGATCAACCATCACAAATGTTTTGTTACCACGGAATAGACAATTGATGTTTTCATGCCCATCAAAATGGACCACAGACCGTGTTCCTCCACTGCTCATCCACATCACCTGAAAAGGGTCCAAAAACAGTTTGTAACAAATAAATCAATACTAATTGCATTAGTACAATGTATAGTTTACAAATGCCGCATGCATCACAAAAAGCGAAGAGGTACTGGGGCCGTATGCATAAAACATTTTAAGGCGGGTAAAAATCTCCTAAAACTGTTGTTCCAAACAAAAGATAAGAGAAATTTTACACTAAAGATATATTTTATAGGCCTACATAGATCTACGGCCCCAGGCCGATTACCCATCATGAGGCAATCCACTTACTGAGATTGAAGTCCAGTAATCATTGATAAAAGACCAACACTGGAGGCAGGGTGGAAATATAACATCCTTTCTGTAAGTGAAATACATTACCATGAATGAAGTTCCAAAAAGACAATTAAATTTATTTTAGGGCCTACATGCTACAATCAATATCTTAAATAAAATTCTACCACAATGATACTCCCCACGCTGTCGCTGGAAGCTCATAATACCGGTATCAAAACTTACCCAAGATAACTTGGAACATCCTGAACCATATATAAGTCCGACACATTGTATATTCTTATCCAATCTTTAAAATTCATATCCGTACTTCCTATATTCCTCTTCTCCTTTTTGCGCATTTCCAACTGAACTTTTGAATTTGGCGGCACGTCCAAATCATTGAGGAAGTATTCGTCAGTCCATAATCGGAAAGCGGGAGAAATTTTGGCTGCATTTCTCATTACAAGCGGTTTTTTCGGGCCCACAAATTCTTGGAAAAACAGTCTGGCACTGGGCCAGCCTTCCATTTCCCGAATCCCGGCCACGCCTTTTTCGATGATCGGATTGCAACATCCAAACGGTTTCAGATGTCCTTCATCTGTAACCACGGTAACTGCCTGGTATCTGTACCATCTGGTAACTGCCACGGCCAATAAGGTGAAAAGGAAAATGATGACGAATATCAACCGCGAGTGGAACTCGGCTACAATGTATTTCATTATTCGGCTAAATACACGTCGCGCGAAACTGAAAGTGACGTGACATCACCGCCAACAGAACTGGCGCCAATAACCAGCTGACTGATCTGACAACTGCACACGTGCGATATCATAACCTCTAATGCAAATAATCAACCTCGGCTTCTATTCGAACCAATCTACACGTTCATTTACATACGGGTAGGAAGTTGGGACACTGAGAACGGTTTTGAATTAACAGATTTATAGACCGCGTCACGAATATATCTAAAAATATCGACCACACTATGTGATAAGCACTTATATTCTTCTTATATTCTGGTATTTGTTTTTATTTCTATTCGAGAGTTCTGGGTAAACCAGCTAAAACGAAACATTTTTTAATAAGATTATACGTCGTGATCGAAAAACAGACGCCCCCGTAGCCTAGAAGTCACGTGACAGACTGCCGCCATCTTCTTTGAATTTTGTGGAACTACACTGTTTATGGTCTCATATTTTCTGGATTTTTTCCGCACAGGAATTTTAATGTAAGTATTTGACACAGTATGCATGTTGTAAGATATATATAGATCATGTGAAAATATCATAGGGTAAATACTTTGAGAGGAAACGATCGAAATTTGACCAGGAAGTTGTATTTCCCAGGTCTGCCAAGCGAAAATAACAAAAGAACGCCTCCCTCTTCGTCGTTGCGAAATCCAGGCACTCGGCGCTTGAAATTCGTTGCGATTTAGTTATCAGTGTCCGATTTTGTGGACGCTAAAGTTGTTTCTGCATCTGATAACCGCCTCGAATCGCAGTCGACTCGGTTCTTTGCATTGTTTTCAATCCAAAATCGAACAGCGCGCTGAAATGCGCTGCTGCTCGGTTCAAGGACAAAGATGGCGGCGCGTTGTGAAAGAAACACAAACAATCCCCCAATGCAATGTCACGATGTCAATTACACAGAAGGTGGCGCCCCAGTTGTTTGTGATTTAGGCCCATCACAGTCTGTTAGGCCTACGCCTGTGGGACAAAGACTAATTTATGCTGGCTGCTGACCTAGGCCAAGCTACACTTCAGTTCAAGTGCTTGCAAGTTCAAAGTTGCATCATCAACCAAGCTGGCGTCATGCATTATTGTGGTTTTCCAACAAAGACCCCAGTAGGCCTACTACTGCTGTGCTGGTAGTGGTAGGCCGAGTGCCGGTTTGTTCACAGTGCACATGTTTGCCAAACATCCTAATAAATAACAAGAAGGTGGCCATCTTTGTCAAAAAGCATGTATTTAGGGCAAGCCAAATGACTTGTTAGCTCCAAGCTGTCACGCACATGTCACTTAATTTCTGAGCCCATTTTATGAAAACAGCGTTAATTTTGAACATGTTGAAACACTGCTTAGCAAACTGAGAAGGGGACGACCCCCATGAATCATTATGGGGACAACCTGACAGTTTGTAAGGTAGGGCTAGGCCCAGGAGGGAATGTTGGCACGTCTGCTTGTCACAAGCTGTCAGCCAGAACTTTAAGGCTTGGGACTTGGTGACACTNCATTTTGCCATGATTCAGTGTACTTTTTCTCAGTACTAGTAGCAGCTTGTTGGGTCTGACAGACTCAACAATTTAGTTCTTCATTTTCCTGGTTCCCTGCATGGGTGTTATGGGCATATTTGTGTTTGTGTCTTGTGCTAGCTTCTCTTTGCTCCTTGCTTCCAGCATGCCCAGAAAATGTATGAAGTAACAATGGCAACTTTGGTATGTATTTTTGTGATGCTGATAACATGGTGTCATGTTAGTTTTCTGGTGCTGACAATAGTAATGATAATTAAAGTATGTCATTTTTGTGTCAGTGACACATCTCCAGTGTTGTGATCTCACTGGCATGGCTATAGTAGGTGCTGTTAGTAGGCCTAGTTTGATATGCCATAATATGCACAGCTGTGGAGCTGGGAGAGCCTGTAAGATCCTTATTACCTTGGCCCTCGTCAGTGCGAATATTTTGTTTGACTGAATTTCTGTTGGTAGTGTGGAAAGGAATTCATTTGAAGGTGTGGTTAACCCAATAGAGCCCATGCCACCCTAAACCGCCCTGCCGTGAGCCGCCTAAAAGACCATGCCCACTTTTTGACAAAAATTCCCATCGCCTCAATCTAATGTAGAAATCAAAATCGCCAATTACTGCCGGCAGCGCCGCAATCCACCATGTCTGCAGACGTGATACCGCCATAAACCACCTTCACTCATTATACTGTTCTCTATTCAGCTTTAAGTGGCATTTCGTGGCAGTTCAGGGCGGTGAAAGGTACAGATAGAAAGTGAAAAAAAATAGGTGGCTCTGTTGGGTCAAACATGCCCTTTTAGTTCGCTAACTGTGAAGCTGATCCTTTAACCAGCTAGGCTTCTTTAACTCAACTTTTGTGCACTCTTCTCAATGACAATGTTTATAACCTTCATTTCAGGGCTTGAAATATTATATTTGTTTTATAATTCTGATTATAATGCTTATCTCTCCTGCTAGTTGGCCTGCATAGGTATTTTGCTTTGACAAGGAATTAACTCCTTCTTGTGGAGTATGGAGTTGTCTAGAATCACAAAATAATGTCCCAAATTATGGTGACCATCCAAATCCAGTGCTTCACATTTGAAATCTGCAGGAGCTCAATCAGTTGAGCTCCTCAAAGCTGTTCACACTCGTGGATGGTCAGTTATTTCAGGGATTGCCCCGGATGCCGAGGAGTGCGGTCAGTTGGGCATGTTGGGCTGCTCGGTGCAATTTTGCGGGTGCGAGTGTGATTGCGCCCGACTTACGTGAAACACTGCAATTCTGTCATGTCTCTGGAAAAGTTGATGATCGACCCTTGGTCAGTTGGAAAACCCTGTGAAAAATGAATCCCTGTGTCTCGCATAACACAGCTCTTGCTTTTTGGTAGTTTTGCACATTTGTATTAGATAGGAACAACTAGAGTATGTTGTTTTGATGTGTCAAATCTTGCTGTCCCTCCTTGCTACCTGGAAATTGAGTTGCCAAAATCATCAGCTTGTTGTTTGGCACTGCCTTGTGTGGTATGAAGCATGTATTCGCAATATGAACTTCTATTCCCTGAGTATCATGAACTTGCTTTTCTTAACGTCGTAGCATGTTCTTATAAATGCTGTGGATTTATTTCAGGAAATTTTAGACAGAACAAAATACCCTCTTGAGGTCACGACTGGTCAGAGAAAATATGGTGGTCCTCCGCCAGATTACGACGGTCCAGAACCTGGGGCTGGCCAGGAGGTAAGGGTTGTCTGAAGGTTTGTCAACAGTCCCTGGGTCCAGGGTACCGGTACTTACACCCCTTTCAGATTACTAGTCATTTCGCAACCTTTTGGACAAGTATGATAGCTCTCCCATGTTGCTAACATTCCTTGTGCATTTCCTTTCCAGGTATTCTGTGGGAAGTTACCGAAGGATGTGTATGAAGATGAGTTGATCCCTCTGTTTGAGAAGTGTGGCCAAATCTGGGATCTCAGAATCATGATGAATCCTCTGGAAGGTCAAAACAAGGGTTACTGCTTCGTCTCATTCTGCGACGAGGAAAGTGCTAAAAATGCTGTGGCGCAGGTGAGCCTATGTTTACCAAATTTATAGTTGTTGGGTAATTAAAAACAAAGACGATCAGTTTGGAAGGTTACTGGATTGTCAGGCAAAAGATTCACTTGTTTTCTAATGAGCAATCATTTTCTTCAGAATTGTCGTTGATGTTTGAGTACATGGTGTTTATATTGCATTTAGGTGAATGACTATGAGATCCGAAAGGACAAGAGACTGAAGTGCAATATCTCCATTGCAAGTACACGACTGTTTGTTGGCAATATACCCAAAAGTCATAGCGGGGATCAGATCATGGAGGAGTTTGGAAAAATTTGTGGTGAGTTGATGCCCAAAGATTATGATCCACTGACTGAGCTATTTGTATGGATTTGAGCATTCAGTTAAACGTGCAGGGTTAGTAGAGTATTATGTACTCAATCGGTTTCTTGGTTGTGATTTGGTCTTTTATTTTATTTTCAGATGGCATCAAAGAGGTCATTGTGTACACATCTGCCGACAATACTGAGTGGAAAAACCGTGGATTCGCTTTCCTTGACTTTGATTGCCATAAAAATGCCTCCGCAGCCAAAAGAAAGCTGATGAAGATCTTGGCTAATCCTGGAAACCCCAATAAAAAGAAAATTCCGTGGAATATAATTGTCGATTGGGCAGATCCTCAAGATGAGCCAGATGAGGAGACAATGTCCAAGGTATGCCTATTGCAGGGCTGATGGATTGTGAAGTCGCTAAATCTTAGGGCACTTGGTGAAACAACTTTGAACCAGATTTGCCTATTGCATACTCATTGAGAGTGCCCAGAATCGTCAGCTGCATGTGTGTTGTTTATCTGCACCATATTTATTCCCTCTCACTTATGAGTTGTTTGTTTTGCTTCAGGTGAAAGTTCTGTATGTCAGTAATCTCACAAGTGATGTCACAGAGGAAGAGTTGAAGGATAAATTTTCCAAATACGGTGAACTTGAACGGGTCAAGAAATTATCAGGTTATGCATTCGTCCACTTCCTGAAGCGGGACGATGCCGTAAAGGCATTGGAAAATATTCTGAGTGATGCAGTAAGTAGAATTGTCCCCTTCGTAATAGCAAGTCCTGCCATCGTGCAGTCTTTCCAGATACTCCGGCTTATTTGGACTCTCTGTAGCACTATCACTCATAGATTTTGTGTTATTTTCAGGAAATAGGTAAAAACAAGTTTGAAGTGTCACTTGCCAAGCCACAAACAGAGAATGCCCAAAAAATGAAAGAACGGAGAAAGAAAATACGGCAACGACCACCAGCATTCATGGGAGGTCCGCCGTTCATGTAAGCCATAACTTTCTTTTCCTCTTGCAGGGCTAGAATTTAAAATTTCGTGGGGCACTGCCATTTTGGCCTTGGGTAATGATGAAGTCAAGTAAGATTTAACAGGGGCACCAAGGCCGCTGCACATTTTTGGGGGTGGGCACCCAAGGCCATGGCTATGGTGCCCGTGGTAAAATTCTAGCCCTGCTCTTGTTACCTCAGCCCGGTTATCTCTGCCAAGGTTATTGACCCAAGACTTTAACATTTTCCTCAGTCAAATAACCCCACTCCACCAAATGTCAGTCTGACTTGACTGATCTGACTCTTAAGTCTTGGTGCTGCTACTGAGGTCCGACATTTTAAGCTTGGCAACATCAGTAGCAGTATGATTGGTAGAACTGCTTGTAGTGAAAAAAAGGCCTAATCAGTTCCAATATGGTCACTAAATTTCCTACTTTCTTTTCAGGGGCGACAGATGCGGCCGATTCGGACGTGGTCCATGGGGTGGAGGCACGAGTATTTCTTGATTTATCCTCAATCTGAGACAGACTGTTGGGTTCTACATGACCATTTGTTTGATAGTTAACCCAAGATTGGCGATTTCTGTCACGCAACAGCTTGGAAATTGGATCAATCATGATTCTCAATCTCATTTTGACTTAGAGTAGTTACTGTTCTCAATTGTCGCGGTAACCAAAAGATCTTGAATGTTCCTTGTTATTTTCCAGATATGTACGACATGTATGGTGGTGGATATGAACAAGGGTATGCAGGTGGCTACTTTGACCCAGTCTATGATGGGCCAGATGGATATGATGATGGTTATGGTGATGGTTACGGCTGGGGATATCGAGGACACCCAAGAGGACGGATGGGCCCACGGGGCATGATGGTAAGTCAGGTATTACTTTAAACTTATTAAATTGACATTTCATGTGATTGCTCAACAGTTAACCATGAAACTTTCGTCTTGTGCACTCTTGATATTGATTACAGTCGCTTGAACAGTGTTCTTGGTGTCAGGAAATTAACTGAAAATCATTAGACAGGTAATGTGGGTTTTTGATAACGAAACTAGAATTTCATTTCAAAAAGATTAGTTTCATTCTTTACAGGGGATGCGAGGTTCAATGGGAATGAGGAGACCACCTCGTAGAATGATGCCAGTTGGACGAGGCCGGGCGGGTATGCCAGTTGGCCGGGGTGGTCCACCCATGCGAGGTGGTCGTGGTGGTCGTGGAGGAATGGGTGCTGGTGATGCCAAGCCACCAATGCGAGGAGGAGGTAAGCGCAAGGCGGGTGGTGACCACAGCCAGGGTGGTGGCAAACGCCGCAACGTTCAGGATTCCAACAACCAAAATTGGGGTGAAACACCCATTCCACAGCAGCCTCTTCAGCAGTCAACGTATGACTATCCAGGCGACGATTCTCAGTGGTACACAGATTCATTTGGTGGTCAAAATTGGAACTAAACCTTCTCATCCACCTCCAAAACATGGTGCCTACGATGGCCGGTCATTTTTGATACCCATCTCAAAACAGTTTTCATTATCTCGGACACCCAATACAAAAAGGGGATTATTGATGTTTCCTGGGATTATGATTCTTGCATCAGGTGGAAGAAGGGATATCAAAAAGTTACTGTTTCTGTTCTAGAAACTCAGAGAAATATATTCAGGTCATATATGTATATGTAAATATATATATATATATATCTTCTACGTATTCTTGAGCAGCTGTTTCAGAAAATTCATTATATCATTCATTCAAAGTGGATTACTTTACCTTTGAGCATGCTGAGTCGACAAATCCAGCCATGTGTGAATAGACCATATCCATAGACGTCATTTTATGAAAATGTGAAGCTGAAGGTGTGGATTATATCATAGATTATTTTCCTGCATTAATAAAACAAAAAAAAGACAAAAAATAACTGATCAAGTTCCAAAAAATATATGAAATTGAGAGACAAGAAATCAGGATTATTTGAAAAAAAATTGAAATGAAGTGACAAATTTCTACAATCTGAAGATGCTGAACCATTTTTGCCTGAATTGGCTTGTGTGTACTGAGGAATTACATCTTGGTGTGTAATAGTGTCTTCAAAAACTACATTGGTTTCGTGCGTGTACTACTGTTTCATAGTGGAACTTGTATATATTTTAGAATATGGATCAGTTCATAGTAGACTGCTTTGTTTTACTTCATCATTTTATTCTGGCTTTGTCTCAGTGTCCTTGGTGTAAGCTCGACTTCAAAATTGAAAAGAAATAAAGTGTGGTTCCTTTTAAATTTTTTCTGATTTTTGCTATTTTTTTGGGTGTCAATCTTCACAAAATTCAGTGCAAAATTATTATTTTTGTTGACTCAGTGTGAAGCTTTAGATGTCCCAGATAGTGGAACAGAAACAACCGGTGTTTTACCCGCTGTCCCTGGTTGTGTTCTACTGGTTTTCTCTCGGGGTGCCATTTATGAAGTGTGTGTGCAAAAATAAGCTTGTTGTTGCCATTGGAATTGTGAGACAGAAGTAAGTTATTTGCCTGCATACTTCAAAAATGGCCGAATATGATAATATCCGTCTTCTGCTTTTCTTAAATCGCATAGTCAAGAGCTGTTGACACAATTCTTGTGGAGTTGCAGAATTTTTGTGTTGGTCATCACCTTTTTTGGCACCCTTAGCATTTCTGTCATATGAAATGGTGAATTCCTGCAATGTGCAAATAGTTTTAGAGTACTGTGTGGTGGTATGGCTATTGGTTTGAGTAAAATGCTGTCTGTGCTGCAACAATAGCGAAATGTGATTGATGATGCCGTAGCAGAAGAAGCATGAAAATATGGAGTCGGATATATGCTAGCATTTTGGGGAAGGGCAATATTGAGCACAGATTTTCCTGGATTGTGGGTACTTGGTGCTTGTTTGGTACAGCCGCTCAGCTGTTACATGAATGTGAGAGCAGTCCTGTCAAATGCATCAAAAACCTGAAAGACCTGAATTTCTGTGTGCAGCGTTGGTTGCATAAATGAGGGCTGCCACTCGATAATTGTTGGCTGTGAGTGTTTATGATGTTCCCGTTTTACAATATTACATGTGTCAGATTATAATGAAGTTTTATCTTGATGCTTTCGCTTTTCTCGAGACTTGGATTTCCCTTCCTATGCTGCTGCCCATTGCTGAAGGCTGGCATGGGACCACATGTAAATTTACTTGCATGAAATATTTCTTGATAAAATCATTCATCTTGAATGCATGCATTTTTCTGCTGAGAAAAATTTGGAAGTTGTCTTTTATTCATTCGTTGTCGTCGTCATGATCAAAGGTATGAAAGGCGAACACAATAAAGAAATTTTCTTTTATAACGTTATTAGACAAAATCATTTGTGTTGGTTCCTGTCAATGAAGTTTGCTTTTCGATTTCTTACCTGTGAAGTCATTTATGTATACTTATTTTCATGATCGTAGGCCATGGGAAAAACTCTTTCCTGCATATTATGGAATCATCTTGAAAATCCAAGCCTTTGTGAAAAGGGTGTATTGTTCAGGAGCTTGCATCAGGTTTGTTCATTGTTGCAGCACAGGTCAGGATTGAGGCTTGCATACAGTTCTTGATGAGCGTGTGCTTGTATCTTGTACAGTTGCACACTGAGGAAGAAACTTGTTATCATAGTTAGGAATTCATTGAGAAGTAAATGCATAACGAGAGAATAATGATGGAAATCTGTTGATGTTGTCGTCCTTGCAAGAATCATGTACTCCAGTGTGTTCAGTTAGCAGGGTTGGGGTTAATGCTTTTCCATGCCACTAGAAGTAACACAGACTCGTGTATAACCCCATTTCTGTGACCATAACTTTTCAAATCTTGAATGGAAAATCAGTACGCACAAGTAGATGTGGCTATTTCAGTGATTGCATTGCCAAGGGTGTGAAGTTCTGGAAATAAAGATGTGTCTCGTCAACTCCCACAGCCTACTCGACAAGTTATAATGACTCCAACCCTGAATAAGTTGCATGCGTCTTTTCTGGTACATTTTGTACGGTGCCTTACATTACGAAAAAAACAAGGTCACTCTGTTGACATGACAGCACGAACGCCAATCACCAGGAACGAGGTTGACACATTGAAACAATATGGCGACCACCATTACGTTATTTCCTTATGGTCTGCACCATTCAGTGAAACGGTAAAATTTTAAATTGACAGAACAGAGATGATATTTTATGATTACATGACAGAATGTTTTATATGTTCAGTTTCTGCATGAGCTTGATAGTTGGAAGGTCCATGAAGGATTGTGCTGCCAACCATTTTACCCTTGCACTTATCTGAAATTATGTTTCAGAATTATACTGTGAGATATGTAAGGCACCATTATCCCTTTGTATGTAATTTTTGTTGCTATTGGTGACTAATTATGGCTTTTTCTTTTCTCTTTTTCTCCCCTTGTCACTAAAGCCAATGCAAAAAATTGACTGGAAAGTCATCATGAACCAGCACAAATGAAATGAAAAAGAACTAATTTGGAATATGGCCTGATCACTACAGTTACAAAAACAATGTGCGATGTGCAGAAACATTTTTATTATTATTTCACATTTGATGGTATAAATTTTGTGCTTTTGTAGAAAGAAAGAAAATTTTCGAACGTTTGCAGCTATTCATATAGTCAACAAAAATAAAAGAGACAAAATTATGTTTATTTAGGATTATATAGTAAGCCAGAATTGGGCATTTTATTTATGTGAGGAAAATGCATTATAGAAAATATGTCTTTTGCCATTGTGCACACTGCTGCAAACTGTCATCTGTCAGCATGTGGAGTTCCTGGCTTCATGAATTGGCTGTTTAGGAACCTGATGTGGCGAAAGCTGGTCTTCGCACCTACACATGCGTTCCCAGTCAACTGTGAGGAGCCAGACAGCGAAAGCGTCACACCCATCAGATGATAGTGTCATGGCATGAGCAGTGGACAACGCAATAGGACCATCAAGTATCAGGTAAAACTTGATCAGATACTAACGATCCTGGGGTCAACCTCTGTTTGTAGCAATATGCTGTGGGTATGAACTTCAGACTTGTGAAATTTCTGAAAACATAGATGAAGTTATTTTGCTTCTTCAACGTCAGTGCTGAAAGATCGAAAAATTGCAGAGAAACAACACAAGATATTACACAAAACGCACCTTTTACCTCAACATCTACATGAGTGGGATGGACATTCACTGAATGAAAAATTCTGTTACCGGGTACTTTTCATGAGAGAATCTCTGAAACTGGCAAAGCATGGCTTGTAATCTTATTACAACTGTCAGCCTGGCTTGACTCCAGTGTTCAGTGATGTGTGGAGCAGTATGTAAAGGCTCAGTTGTATGGTTCGAATAAGAGAAAATGAATTGTGTTAGAGAAGCACACCCCCAATGTGATGCCATGCCTGAGGAATTGATGTTCAGGAATCATAACACAGTTCTTGATTTTCAATAAAGGATATGCCTCTAATTCTTCACTTCCTGTGCACTCTTTATTTGACTACATGTGAGAGTGGAATGTTGAGTAGAACTTAGGGATGTTGTGTTGTTAATGCAAGGTAACTTATCTTCTCACTTTTATAGAAGGAGGGAACAGAAACAGCATTTGACAATCAGCTGTTAGCCTCCGGAAAAATGCCTAACTTGGTAAGTATTCACGATGGTCTGTTGGGCAAACTGGTGATGAAGAGCTGTCAAGTTTCTTAGTTTTGGACTTAAAATCTGCTCTGTTGGCCCATACATAACTTGCCATTGTCATGAAACCCAAGGTACATAAATAAATGACTATCCTGTGGATACGATCAAGCTGCAACCAAGCCCTTTTCGGAATCCTTGCAAAGGACAGTGACTGTGGGAAGTCATTAGTTTTGTCTGCAGAGATGTAGACAAAGATGGCATGGACACATGGGGTCATATTCATAAAGCGGTTCTATCGTTAGAACTGTCTTAGGCCGGTTCCAAGTCAAGTGTTTGACGACACTTGGAAACGGCCTAAGACGGTTCTAATGATAGACCTGCTTTATGAATTCGACCCATGGAGCTGAGCGTTGTATTGATATTGTTCAGGTGCTGGAAGAAACTAAACTTGCTCCAACCCCAAAACACAGAAATCGGAATTTTTGTGTATGACCTTGAGAATTTCCATTTCCAGGTGTTGCCCTTGCTGCATGAAGGGTTTTAGCAAGAGATAGCGTACAAGAAAGGAGAACAAAAGTTGCCAGTGCCACATACAAAACTCAGGGACATTGTACATATTGGCAGCTCTTTTATACTGAGAACCACGTCAAGTGAGTTCATTGGATGATCCGTAGGGAGCTTATTTACAGCATGCACCGGTGCATCGCCGCTCTTCACAACTCGTATTGAGATAGTGCAGGCTATGGATCATCTTCTGGAAATAGTTGACAGTTGTTATCGTGGTGTAATAAGAATGCATGGTTCAACTTGGATGTGCAGATCATGATTGAATGGCAGTTACCACCGGGGAGAATCAGTGTCAATTAGAATATGTTCTGAAAAGGTTCAGTAAAATTAACCATACCAACCAAATATTGTTCTCGTACAAGTTCCAAGCTGATTGTATTCTAAAAGAGGGAAAAGCTGGCTGTTTGAACTTGCTCGACAAGAAACGCGTTGACAAGTGCTATTGATGCAACAATACCTGAAGAGTTGAATCTACCATCGGCATAAATATGTGGATTATTGATAGCACCAGCCAGTTGAACTTTGTTCATCAGTTAGTTTCAAACCATGTGTGGTCAGAAACTTCAAAACTTAAAACAGCTTTTTGAATCAAATGCTTTTCGATGCTGCAAATGGACCTTCTAAAAATGCATGAATCTAATGTTTAAAAAGTTAATCATATTTGTAAAAATATCACTTGACTAATGATCATATGTAATTGTCATGAAAGTGTGTTGCACCCAGAGGGTTTTTATTTATTTTTGTTCGTAGGGAAAATCTTCCTTGTGTGTTCTATGCAGTGCTTTTGTGTCTTGTGTCCAATTATTTTCCATTATCTCAAGCAGTGTTTCAATGAAATACAGTTCAGTTACACAGGATAGATGTTCAGAATTGTTTCTGTGGAAGGAGCTGACCATATAGTAACTGACATACTGCAGTAAATTCATGTGTGTGTGTCTTCTGCACTATTTTGAAACATGTCATTCAGGAAAAAAATTGGGCTCAAGTCACAATCATGATACGTAGGAAGATGCAGTATGTTCCAGCAGCTTGCTTATGTGTGTTCAGCAAGGTGCCATAACTGTTTCCTTAAGTAGGGGAGATCACTTCTTTCTCAGACAGGTCTTCTGATCAGGGCCTGCTCAAATCTGTGACTGTGTCAAAGATGCAGATGCAAATAACAAAGCCAATTGGGGTTAGAGAAAAATAAGAAAGGTACTCGTGCTTATAAGTGTGAAGTATTTTCCTCAACTGTAAGAAAAATTAGGACTGCTGCATCAAGGAATTTAATCCAAATTCAAGAGAATATTGTCAGAGAGAAGTTTCCAAACAGTTGTTCTAGTAGTCATTATAAACAGAAATGAATGAAAACTATAGTCTAAAGCGGCGAATCCACTAATGCAATTTTGGCTTGAGGCGGGGTTGCGATCCCTTATGATCACCTTATAAGGACTTCCGATTGCCATATAAGGTGATCGTTAGGGATTGCAACCCCGTCTCAAGCCTAAATCGCATTAGTGGATTCTTCGCCGCTTAGGCTTCCATTACATAGAAGTATACGGTTGTATACGAAAATGTCGGTTAACAAAGGCTTCCCGAGGATTCATGACCGTGAAGCCATTGTTAACCGGTGTTTTCGTATACCGTATACTTCTATGTAATGGGAGCCATAAGTCAACCTAACTTAAACCTGGGCAACATGCTAGGCCTGTGCAACAGACACCATAAAGTGAACGCAATGATTAAACCACAAACCACAGTATTTATCAGTTGACTGACCACGACCTTGGATTTGCTATAGGCTCGTGGAAAGTAAACCAAGTTACCCTAACATCATTAGGTAACTGCAACATGGAAAACGTGTGTACGTTTTCAAGCTTGGCATTTTGCCCATGTTGAAGTTAGGTTGACTTGGACTTTGATTCTATGGAAAGTACTGACGCATAAAATGTTAAACATTTTAAGTGATGAAATTGAAACACTTGGGGAAATAGTATTGACGGCTTAATAAGTGCATTGATTAATATTGGTCAAATTTGAATACTTCTGTATAATTTTGAAAGGATTTAAAATTTCTGCTGTAAATTGTGGCTGCTTGTCTATAATTTTGTTCTGTAAATCATCGTATGTGTAGTATATGTACGAAACAAAGTATCTAGATATTTATCGAATACCATCAAATTGTGTGTAAAAACTTGTGGATTCCATAGTAAATTATCCATTGTGAAAATGAAATTGTACTACACACATATTTTGTGAATGAGTGTCTCAGCAGTGTCAATTTCAATATTTTGGCCGTTGAACATGTTAATTGTATTGATCATACAGCTCTGCACATTGCATTTATATATTATATATCTGTTCAGTTCATTACATTGGTATGGACTATGTATAATACAAAGATGAGAAACTGACAATTCAGGCCTATAAGATAACCATATTCCAATTGAGCATTCTAACTTGTGACTTTTTGAGAAGTTTAAAACTACTATTCAACATGTGGAATTTTACTTATTTGCTTCAAATGTAGTATATTGGGAACTGTTCATTATTAACTTGTTGAAAATGTATACTAATTTTTTTATGTAATTGTGACTTGATATGAAATCAGTTTGGGGAGTCTTCACTTAAGTATTTAGGATTACTGCAAGTTTGATGATAATGACACCAACTTCATGGTTCTGGCTAGAAGTTCTTGGGGGCTGTATTTCAGAATTCTATTGATGACTTGGGACACATTTTTGATAATAGTACAAAACAATATGGGTGCATTTGAAAGCATTCTAGTTCTTTATTAACTTGTCAACGAAAGAAATTCCAAAGAAAAATGTCTTTGAATTGAACATCCTGGCTTGAACCTTTGAACATTTTAAAACGTGAATCTCTCATTGGCATAGGTTAGGTGTGACTGTTCTCGTAGAGATTTTGGTTATTCATTGACGCCGCAGTGCATGTATTTTGTTGTTATAAAACAGTGGTGAGTCCTTTGCTGATTTGTATCATACGTATTCACATTCAAGAATCCTGTGGATCTGCCACACCTTCGGTCCTAATTTCGAGGTTTTAAAAAGATTTGAAGTAAAATGATATAGTGTTGAGTGCTTGCACTGTTGTGTGTATTCTCATTTTCTGCCCAAGCAGTTTACTGACCTGTGGTCCTCCAATTGTCTGAATGTGGAAGTGAAATGTCTATTTTCGTACACTCTCAAATTAGTGACCATCAAATTAAAGGGACAAGTGCAAGCTGCCAACTTAGATACTTGTGGGTATTGAGTATCGTTTTCCTGTCTCTATTAAATCTGTGCATGTTGCATTGGTTCCATTGTTATTACTTGGGTGCAATGTATTGCCACTGATCTGGTGAAGACACATCCCTAACCCGAAGTCTTGTCACTAAGGAAGGCGGTGAGGAAGACGGCATTTAGTCCTCATTTGACCATGTCTGTCTCTCGAGCCAATACAGGCACCCCTGCGGTTGATCATGGTGAGTGTTAAATTTACAACACTCCATTCTGTTGTGATCCAGCTTGTTGAAGCCTATTTTGCTTTGTAGAAGTACAGTTGGGTCTAAAGTCAATAAACAATGTTCTTCCTTCATTGACTGCAAGTTAGTTATCAGTGGCCATCTTGTTTACTTGTCTGTGAACTTGGTGTTGACTGGGTGTCTGATGGATGCTCCGAAGATGTTACATGGGATTCCAGCGAATCCTCGAGACAGCATTTCAAAGTGAATCCAGATCTACAGTACTTTTGGGAGGTGTATGTGCAATGTAGTGAAATGTACGTGAATCTCTTACCCTTCCCTCTGGGGTGCAACATGGCGTGCAAGCTGTGATCATGTGCATTTATTGCTGTGATAATGTGAAGATCATGTCTTGTTGGTGGACATACATTTGGGTTACGTTGAATAAATGGTGTATCAAAAAAATAACCAGTGTTCCTTTCTTACTTCACTCCGTGGATGTGAACAGCATTTTAATATTTTACTGATGTCTGCGGGAATGCTCATCTTGCATGTCTTGGTCGGTCAAGAGACGTAAGTTTCAAGAGCAGATCTTGAGGGAGGGTTGGTTGTTGTGGTGCCTTCATCCATATCACTCTACCAAAGGCATTTGTACATGAAAGCTTCAGTTCCCTCCCGTATAAAATTTAATTGCCTAATGTTCTGTTGACCTCGCAACATTTTGCCTTTTCTCTCAGTTGCAAAAAATAGGCCGAGGCCTAGGCCTAATCCCCAAGAAATGGAAAAGTAGCCTAGCATGATTAGCACCCAATAAGCTTCTACAAAAAAATTTCGGTTGTGATCCCAGATCCTTATCCACCATCATCATTAACTGTTAGGACATTATCGCAGTAAAAGGAGTGCTGCTACTGGGGAATTCAATCTTGAAGAGGCCATGCTGCCCATCTTGCATTCTACAGTTCTTGCATGTCAAGTAGGCTAGATAGATCATGTAGGCCAAGGCCTAGATAAGGGAACCTACATGACCTAGTTTTCATTGTCATTTCCCAATTCCCTTTCTGGTATGATTTCATACGCTTGCGCCTACTCCCGTATCATCTCTGCAGTAGATTTTGGAAGGTGGCACTGTAGCTGGGACAGAGTACCAGTTGTAGGATTCAAGATGGCGGGTCGTGCCTCGTCTTTTCATCTTTGTGACTTTTTCACTGCCGCTTTCACATTCTAAGCAAATCCATTTGACAGAATATCGATAAGTCACTGCCTAAGTATTGTTAGAATCACGAGGTATAATCTTATGTCGTATATTTGCCTTCTGTCTATGTTGTGTGCGCGCAAATTCCAGTCGGAGCATGCAAGCCTCGCCGGTTTGCGCTTTCTTAATTGTCCAGCAGATGGCGCTGTTGCAGAACTCGTCCCGTGAATTCTTTGTTTCTCTCCTCCCGCCTTCACTTCAGTCTGTATCAATATCATTGTGATTACTTCGCAGCTTTCAAAACAAGTACTACCATGGCATTAGACATGATCCCCTTTATTGCCAACAGTGCCATTCAATTCATGCATTTGCCATGCCAGTAGTGAGTAAGCGAGGCCCACACTCCAGCAGAAAGTAGGCTCATTGGCACACGGATTTTGTCCCGTTGTCCGTAAAAAATCGATCAAATGGGCTTTTGCGTTGTCGTATCCGGAAAACTAGGCCAAACGAAGGAAATGGACTGGATCCAATGAACCCCGCATAAGAAAGGAAACAAGCCAGGCCCAGGAACTACTAGGCCTACACGGACCCATCCTGACCCATACCGGTACCATGTGGCCTTGTCTAGGCTTACTCCTAAACACTCCTGAGGTCTATATTAACAAAGATTTTCTCTATTTTCAGGGTTTATGGACCAGGTCTGTTGACAGTGATTCACAAGCAAACGGTTAAATTAAAAATGGCACAGGAGAGGGTGACCATAACTGGTGACATCAAAGATGAACCAGATGCCCTGGAGGACAGTAACAACATATTTGTAGGGACAGTCGAGTCCACTGCTGAACCAGTGGAGGAACGATGCATTGTGGATGGACGATTTAAAGATGTGATTAAGGAGAAGGGCAATATGCTTAGTCAGACTTGGACAGAACTTTTTTCATTGATGAATCAATATGAAGCAGAACTAGTGAATAAAAGTGGTGAGATTGATATCAGAGAGGCAAAGCTGAAAAGTGAAGAAAATCGATTGAATCTGAATACACTCAAGACTTCAGACCCATCACCAGTGATTGCTGTGTTACAGCAGGACAATGTGGAAAAAGATGAAAAGATCATGACATATATGGGGGAGATTGACAGTTTAGAGAAGGAGCTAGCTGAGTTGAGGAAGGAGTTGAAATTAAAGGAATTCCACATACAAACTCTTGAGAAAGAAGTGTCAAATAAAGATTCAACTATATGCACTCATGAAGAACGCATTCAAGTATTAGAACAGCGGGTGACAGATATCACATCTGAAGTCAAGAACAAAGACTTCATAATCAGTCAGGTTTCAAAGCAAGTCCGTTCAATGGCCCCAGCTGGAAGAAAACGGCCGAGAAAGGGGTCAAATCCTCTTCAGTCTGCCCCTGCTAAGGTGGCAAGAGCAGGGGAGTCAACTTCAACTATGTCATTACGACATGTAAGTGTTTGTTTCAGTGTTACATAATACGAGCACTTCATCTACTTTGTTGCACTGTCAAAATAAGTCAAATTTTTTGGCTAACACAGAATGAGTGAAGTAGTAGCACACTTTATTCTCACCATTGGTCATGTACCCAGTGTTCCTCAGGCTGTTCAGGTAACGCAACATTACTATTTACAGGCAACCCCCAAACAAACATCTTCAATATCAGAAAAAGCTACTGATGATCAAACATCACCCCAGGATAGCGCTGAGGAGGAACTAGATGACCCAAAAGATACAGATTACGCTTTCGAAGGTGGTGTTGAATCTGTGGATGATGAATTCGACAACCATGAGCCAGAACCATCCACAAGTGATGGTTTCACGGGAATAAAAACGGAGCCACCAGAGGTAGCTATCAGTTTCTTAACTTCAAATCTTTGTTGTGACCTGTTTTGAGGAAATCTGAATACATGTAGTAACGCTTTTGAGTCATCAGTCTTGAAGCTAAGTTTCAGTCTGGTTTGTCTGTTGAAATACTCATTTTGGTCTTGGAATGAGCTGATGGATGCAGTGTTTCTCCCAGAGGGGGGATGATCCCCTCCTCAAAAATTTCAAGGAGGGGATATCCCCCCTCAAGTTTGCAGACTATTAACCATTTTCAAACATCACTATTTTCACGTCAGTAGTGTTTTTCTTTAATTTCTTACATTTCAAATGCAATTTTCATGCAGAAGGAAGACTGATTTTGCATTTTGGAGTGTAAACATGGTAAAAGATGACTCTGGAGGCCATTTTAACCAAAAAAAAACGAAAAAAAAAATTTGAAGAAAACATTTTTTTTCAAAAAGACATGTTCAGTCTGAAGCAGCAGTTGGTTGCCGTGCATGTCCTCTTGGATAGGGCTGTGCCTGTCTGTTCTACAGCACATCTTCAGGGCTCAAAGTTGCGACCAAATTGGTCGCATTTGCGATCATAAATTCGTAGATGCGCCCTAAGAATC
>NMRB01000163.1:373956-408754 GCA_002633025.1 Notospermus geniculatus
GGAAATGTTCGCGAATCAAGAATTATACATATTCGCGGCAAGATATTTTCGCGAATCCCGGCCATTTATTCAGTTTTTTTTTCATGGACCATATTTATCACTTGCGTGTATTTATATTCGCGACAGGAAGTTTTCGCGACTCATACACTCTCGCGAAATTCGCGAAAATTTCCTGCACGCGAAATTTTCCTGCTTTACAGTACCCTGCCAGTTGAGCTCAGACTCATGGAAAGTTTAGATTCAGCAGCCTGTCGGGGACCATTCTTGAGGCATTCTAGATACACTCGGGAAACTCTGTAACATTCGAAGTACATTCCAAGTGCATTTTTTGTATTCGAGAGGCATTCTTCATTAATTCTTAACCACATTCTGCAGCCATTCTGCGAGATTTCTGACCAAATTTGAAGTGCGTTCCAAGTATTTGAAGTGCAGTCTTTCAAAGCTAATTCTCTCCCGAATCCAGCTCGAAGTTTGCAAATTTTCTCACTCCAGCTGGTTCTGCTTGATTCCTGCTGATTCGAACTAAGTTTGACGGGGGTAAAAGGAAAGCTTGTGAATGTGAGTGTCTGTTGGTTTATGGTTACATTGATTATTTCATTTTACTGAATATACATGTACAGAAATGTGTCCAATTTGGCTGTGCAACAGGAAAATTAGTTTTAAACTTTAAAGCCTGATCTTCACAGGTGTGTAATTCAGAAAAAGTTACCGGTAGATATTGTGAGACCATTCTGACCAACATGATCTCAACCATCCATGGTCTCTGAGCCAACTGTACAGTCATGACAGTGTAGTGTTTCAATGTTGCACTTCAATTTACTCTGATTGATGTATCTGTTGTCCAGCACTCAGTGAGTGGTACTTCTGCAGGCATGTCTGGTGGAGGTGTGAATGACGCTGGTATGTTCTACAGGTCTGTCAATCTATACCAGCCATTGAGTACCACTGATCTTGCACAGAGGACACACACTTGTAGCAGAAACACAGTCATGCCATCATGACATGCATGATCCTGACGATGGTGTGCACTGTAAATTCTTGGTACTATTCATATAACCCCGTAAGTTCCCAGGTATTCATGATACGATGGTGAATTGTGTGACCTGGAGAGGGCACTGGCCGTGTGGACTAGACTCTGACATGGTGGGTGGCCTCACGTTGCACTGGTTTCACATAGTTTACATGAATGTCTGCTATGCCCTGAGTGCAGTGAGGATTAGCCATGAAAACATATGGGAGACTACTTCGAGTTCGAGAGTGTCATTCCTTGGACAAGTTGGATTGGAGTCAACGGCAGTTTACCATGGGTAGATTTTCACCGGCAACAAGTTCTAAAGATAGTCCTGGACTGGAACTTTTTGGAGTCAAACCTAAGATCTGGATGATATAAAACTCACACATTATCTCCTTGACGGACAAAGGCAGGAGAAAAGGAATTAGAAGCTTTCAATTTCAACATCAGTTTTTAGGAAAGAGGCAGCAGAAAGACATAAACTGATAATTGAGGTTGTAGCAGGTGTAAAATGAAACATCATGGTTCAGTATTTGCACAAAAAAGGACATCTCTGTTACATATTTGATTTTGAGGATTGGTTCAGTGACAGTGACCCCAGACTTGCTGAAAGTAAAAGATGGCTTCAAATGTCTTTGCAGGATGGCTATTCCGCTCAAATGCCAACTGGAAAGCACACTAATGTCCCAAATGCGGCAAACAAAAACAGATGGCAGACGGTGTATGATGGTGTCGATGATATTACACGGCTTACTGGTCGGCATTTTCCTGTCCGAATCCCATCTGTGCTGAGCAATAAAAGAGGTCAAAAGGAATGTATATTGTGTCGCAAGCGCAGAAAGAGAAGAAGAACAAGAGAATACTGTCCTTCTTGTCCATCACAACCTCCACTCTGCAGGAATAGCTGTTTCCGGGAGTACCACACGGTTGTGGATCTGACAGGAGGTGCAGGTGGAAATGTGTCATAGTTGAGTCCAGAACAAAATTCTTATGATGATAACATGGATAATGGCATCGTCAAGGATTAGCCATGTGTCTGACTTGCATGGAGAAATGGATGACAATAGTTGAATTGAATGCAATTTGAAGGATTTGTCTTGTTTTAGGGGGTATGATGATTTCACTGGACACTTACAAAGTCAGTGTGGTACTCCTGACTTTTTACACTAGCGGTGCAGTGCCGCCTGACAGTCTAGGCCTAGGTCTACAGCTCTCGACACAAACTTAACTAGTACCGTAGTCTACTTTTCAGGGAGTTTACAAGAGGTCACAAATTCTATCCATTTGCCTAATGCAAGTCTCCAGTAAAAAGTGACTTAAAAATCTTCTTTGCAGGATGGTACATATTCGGACAGTGATGATTACGCTGGAATGCAGTTAAGCCTCATTGACTTTACGAATTCTTATAGTCCTAGCACGGCTTGTACTAACGTAGCAAAGCACAGGAAAGGGAGGAATCGACCTGAGAACGTTGATGAGATATTGCGGCTCACTGGCCGACATTTCCCTGCACGAGTCCCATCCAAACCTGGGACAAAGCGTACTGGATGCAAAGAGTGTCTTGTGTGCCGTAGGCGTGGGAAGAGAAGGGAAACCATTGAATATTGTTCAACTTGTCCATCGCAGCCTGGATTGTGTAGATTCGACTGTTTTGAAGTGTACCACACTCAGTTGGATTTCACGTAAATGAAAGTCCAAGCTGTTGCGAGTGCAGTATGGAGAGAGAACAGAAACTTGGGAGTAATCCAACTGCTTTTGTTGAGAGAGTATGATCAAGTGTCTGACTTCTGGGAACAAAAAGACAAACTCAAATATTAGATGTGTGGTCTGGACTTTATGAACACTGCCTTCAGGTCATGAGTGCATCTACAGTGGCTAATAAAGATGTCTTCATTACATTACAGGATGCTGATGACAATGTCAATGATGCCTCTATAGAACATAACATTAGCAATCCAGACCAACATCTTGCCAGGCACAGCAAGCGCCACTTGAAGGAAAAAATTGACGATATAGTACGCCTTACTGGCAGACATTTTCCTGAACGGGTTCCATTGAAACCTGGGTCAAAACGTTGCAGAGTGAGGCGTTGTGTGTTGTGTTCAAAACGTGGAATAAGGAGTGCGACAACAGAATACTGTGCAGGATGTCCATCGAAGCCTGCACTTTGTAGATTTACATGTTTTAGGGAGTACCACACAGTTGTTCAACTCTGAAAAGGAGGCTGTAGCAGTTAGGCCTGATAACGAATGGCCTTGTCACTTAGATTTTGGACTAAAGGGCATGTCTAACTCAAGGACCAAACAGAATACCATTTACCAGTTAGATGCTGATGACGTCAAATTCATGTGGTGCCATCTCCTCAGTCATTCAATAAGGCATCTGCAATGGCTAAAAAGATATTTGTCTTCGTTACAGGATGGTGATGACAATGTCGAGGATGCCTCTGTAATACATAGCATGAGCAATCCAGACCTACATCTCGCCAAGCATGTCGGGCACCACTTGAAGAAAAAAATGGAGGATATAGTACGCCTCACTGGCAGACATTTTCCTGAACGGGTTCCATTGAACCCTGGGTCAAAACGTACTTGCAGAGTGAGACGTTGTGTGTTGTGTACAAAACGTGGAATAAGGAGTGGGACAATAGAATACTGTGCAGCATGTCCATCGAAGCCTGCACTTTGTAGATTTACATGTTTTAGGGAGTACCACACAGTTGTTCAACTCTGAAAAGGAGGCTGTAGCAGTGAGGCCTAATAACGAACAGCCTTGTCACTTAGATTTTGGACTAAAGGGCATGTCTGATTCAAGGACAAACAGAATACCATTTACCAGGTAGATTCTGATGTCAGATCCATCTCCTCAGTCATTCAATGAAGGCATCTTCAATGGCAAAAAAAATATTTGTCTTCGTTACAGAATGGCGATGACAATGACAATGATGCCTCTGTAATACATAGCATGAGCAATCCAGACCTACATCTCGCCAAGCATGGCAGGCACCACTTGAAGAAAAAAATGGAGGACATAGTACGCCTCACTGGCAGACATTTTCCTGACCGGGTTCCATTTAAACCTGGGAAAAAGCGTACTCGCAGGCGTTGTGTGGTGTGTTCAAAACGTGGAATAAGGAGTGCGACAATAGAATACTGTCCAACATGTCCATCAAAGCCTGGACTTTGTAGATTTACATGTTTTAAGGAATACCATACGGTTGTTCAATTCTTAAAATGTGGCTGTTAGGGCTAGTAATGAACACCCTAGTGTCACTCAGACATGTTAGAATTTCGGACTAAAAAGGCATGTCCGAATGGAATACCATTCTACCAAAGACCACGCAGAATACCATTTTCCAGGTAGATGCTGATATGTCCAAAAAAATATGTTATGAGATCCAGGCCATGCCATCTCCTCAGTCATTCAATGAAGGCATCTGCAGTGGCTAAAAAGATATTTGTCTTCGTTACAGAATGTCGATGACAATGTCGAGGATGCCTCTGTAGTCATGGCAGTACAAAGCATGAGCAATCCAGACCTACATCTTTACACGCATGACAGGAGTCACTTGAAGAAAAAAATGGAGGATATAGTACGCCTCACTGGCAGACATTTTCCTGACCGGGTTCCATTTAAACCGGGGAAAAAGCGCACTTGCAGACGTTGTGTGTTATGTAAAAAACGTGGAATAAGGAGCGAGACAATAGAATACTGTCCAATATGTCCATCAAAGCCTGCACTTTGTAGATTTACATGTTTTAAGGAATACCACACGGTTGTTCATTTCTGAAAAGGAGGCAGTTACAATGAGGAGGGCGATTTTGTGTTTATCCCGACAGTTCGGCGCTGCGAGCGAAGTGACCTTAGCGATGTCATTGACATCATTTTAGGTGTTGACGTTGCATCATGAAAAAATGACCTGTACATTTTTCTACAGGAGTAATGAGACAAAACGTATGCATTTATCGGTATCATATTTCGTCGTTTTAAGGGAAAAAGCAATGAAATAAGAGAAATTGTCATCTACTACAAGGTGATGTAAGTTTTACTGTCGGGTGACCAAAACAAATGGGGTATTTTCACGCCAGAAGTTACTGAAATAACATTAGAAAAATAAATTTCGGTCGCAGTGCTCCCAGCGACGCCGTGTCACCGACACCAGTAATAATGAACGGCCTTGGCACACCGTTGTAGATGCATTTCCGAACCTGGTGCTCAGATTGGAAATGGTCACGTTTGTTAAGATTGTATATAGAAATCCATATTTCTGTAATGGTTCCAGTGAACTGACTGATGACTGGATTTGCATGTACATGTAATTGGATCTTCACCACGATGATGTATGGTTCTACAGAAATGTTGGTAATGGGTAGCCATACTCAATTTGTATCACTGAACAGTTGGACTTCTTAGGTTACAGTTGGGAGACTGTTTTTTAAATTAGTTTGTTTTTCAGATGCTTGGCTCTCGTCTGTGTACATGTACTTGGTGTTGTCAAAATAAAACCAGTGTTGCATCCTCTTCAGTTTCTTTCAAACTGTCTCTCTTTGATTTCAGATATGATTGAACACCAGTCAAATGTTACAATGTCAGCATGCCATTGCCATGGCAGACATCGTAATATATTTTAGTACTTGTTGGCCAAGTGTCATCTTCACAGAAAAGGCCCTGTGCAAAATAAATTCTTCGAACGTTTTTCTTGGTGCGCTTTTTCTCAGAGGTTATAGGTTCAGGTTTGAAACAACAGGTTCCATTTGAAATTTCTTCAGTGAGTTGCACATCCCTTGTTTGTGCGTCTGTTCTGTGGCTGTAACTTTGGTGTTGAGGTGGAAACTTTCTTGATCTTATACTTAAAGTAGTTCCTTTGCTTGTTGCAGGAATTCAGCTTCGAAGTTTCAATGGCGAACTACCACCAAGAGGGCAAGCTCCATATTCAAGGCACACCATATCCAGTAGGCAATGTTCGCTCCCTTACCGGGTCACCGGTACTCGAACCAATGGAATCAAAGAAAACTGCGACATTTTTATACCACAAAGTTCGCAAGGCAGAGCGGAACAGCTCCCCCACCATGCTGCCTTTAGATGAGCCGGTCCTTGACTCTAACATTACTCCTGCTAAGTGTAATGTTCCGAGCCAGCAATATGTAACATCAACTGGTGTTCATATCCTGGGGCGTTTACCGCCAACTAAGCGTAGGAAGTATTCACAAAAACGTTGCCGTGTGTGCTATAGGCAGGGAAAGCGACGTGAGACTACCACGTACTGTCCAACCTGTCCGTCGAATCCTGGTTTGTGTGCTGGTGCTTGTTTTGAGATGTTCCACTCTTTGAGCCCTGCAGATTATGATTTTAAACCCAGCCAAAGCATGTTCACTGCTTGCGATGAAGCAAAGTCTATGGCACTTTCATTGGAGTCCAGTGCATTGTTGGATGAAGTGATCGGTTCAAAGACTGACGGTCTTGAGTCTGTATTTGTGGAACATACCTCAGCCGAAGTGAATTCCTTTAGTGTCAAGGCCAAGTCTGTGGAGCCTGCATTCCATGAAAGTTCCATGACCAAGAATGATTCTTTATATGTTGTTGACACCACATGAATCATGCTGTAGGCATACTGAATTGCTTATTGGTTGGAAGTACCGTAGTGGTATTGTCATGTTCATTGAGCCAATTGATTTGTCGTGTCGATATACAGTTGTTCATGTAGCACACCAACCTGGCCAGGGTCAGCTGAGCCCTTCGGAATTGTAAAGAGTCTCAAGGTTACGAGATTGATGATGCAACAGAACATACCGGTACCTTTTCATTTGTCTTCCAAGGAACGTTGATTTTCATACTGGACTTGGTACTGCTGCACGTGTGTTACATGTGACCGCTTGTACAGAATGAGAACTATTTTAGCTGGATAAATGGGGAATACTGGAAATTGCAGATCATGCAAAGTTGTGCAGGCCATTTTTTGGTATCGGTACAGGGGCTATTGGCAGAGCTTAATCTTGTCGCATTCTCTGTTGAATGTTTCGGTACCTTGTTTACTAGTCCAGGCATGCTTGATCCCCTGCTTCAACATGAAGCAGATATTCTGCAGTCATGGCTTGGTACGTAACGTACTAGCAAAACCTATAGTAATTAATTTTTGATACTTTGTAGTAATACAACACTGTGTGGCTCTAGGTGTCTGTTGTCAGAGAAAAGAAACTGGATCAAACAGAAGGTTGATGCATGGCCCGGGATGCATGGTTCCCTCTAAAAGCAAATTATGCAGTCCTCAGTGTACTAGTCGTTAGTTTTGTTATTATGCCTAGTAGTGTGTTATGATGTACATTTATTTGTATTTCCATTGCAATGGTTTTCACTCTAGTTGAAAATTCAGTGGTTACAAATGTCAGATGAGACCTATGGTCAGTAGAACATGAATGAACTTGGTGAATGACATTATCAACCAATTCCTTCAATGTTGTTGTGCTTTCACTGAAATTTCAAATGAGACAATTCTGTTCTATATTACGTGGTATATAGTGGAACACCGTTTACATATTTTTGATACAAAAACCAATGAAGTCAATTTAGTGCTTTCACTGAAATTTCAAATCAGACAGTTCTGTTCTATATTACGTGGTATATACTGGAACACCATTTACATATTTTTCATACAAAAACCAATGAAGTCAATTTAGCGGTAGTAGTTTATTTTTATGATACACTTTGCATTTACATTGGACTCAGATGAAATGATTTAAAATACATTGCTGACATTCATGAGCTGGGTGGATTTTTGAATTGTCTGCACCTCATTCTGGAGCGAGAAAATATCATACTTGGGATTTCTGCCAGCCTCTGTCTGCAAAGTAATGATGTTATGGCAGCAGCCAGTTGTTCACAACATTCGATTCAAAAGGAGAGAAATGACAACCGGGTGTGATATAATGAATAAAAATGTATTGGGTTACTGTTGCCCATGATTGGTTTTCAGAAAATGAAATGGAATTTGTCGACAATTTTATTGAAATTCAATAATCAATGAGAAAATAGACTCTGTTTCCATTTTGTACTACAGTGTACATGTACATGTACTGGTAGTCGTGAACAAAACCAAAGGTCCTCTGAGGTAGTACTATTGTGCTGATGTTGACCTGTGTTCAATTTTGATATGCATTTCCGATTGTGTATGATGTTTTGATTGGAATAAATAAAGTGATTTGTAGAAGTATTTGTGGTCTTAAGACATGGCTTTCTCCCTGTGATTCTTACAACAGATACTAGGGTTGTGAATGAATTGAAAAAATAGTCTTTTCTTCATGAACACGAATGCAACTGAGAGTCTGGAATTATCAGACTGACTTTATAAATACGTGTACCGGTACTGACTTTACAGGGAGTTGTGTTTGGATATTTTCAGACTCGAAGAACACGATCATCAAAAAGAAAACAGATGTACTCATGTGGATACTGTTCTAAGCCATCCAGTTTTGTGAGTGAAGATTTGCTGAGTCAGCACATTAAGGAGCGTCATCCACGTTCGCAATCCGTTAAAATGGGAAGCAGCCATGTTTGTGCCGTCTGTGGCCAAAAGTTTAGGGTTTCTTGGGATCTTAAAGTTCACATGTATCGTCATACCAATAAGTACCCCCACAAATGTAGCGTGTGTGATCGTGGATTTGCCAGGAAGAATGCCTTGACAGAGCATATGACAACGCACACAACGGTTCGTCCCAATCTCTGTGATTACTGTGACAAATCTTTTGCATCAAAATATGCTCTCAAGGATCATGTGAAGACACACACAGATGAGGATCATGCGTACTGTAGGATATGTAATAAGTCTTTCAGTAACAGTAGTGGAATTCGCTATCACATGAAATTGCACAAGAATGACAAAAGGTTCGTCTGTGAATTTTGTGGCAAGTCGTACGTAAATAAACAGGAGTTGTTCACACATCGTATGGGTCACACTGGAGAGAGGCCGTTTAAGTGTCCCGGTTGTGAGGCAGGGTTCCGCCGCAAGGCTTGTGTTAACAGGCATGTAGATTCACAAAAACTTTTGAAGGAAAGGAGTTGTCAGGAATGTGGAGAGACCTTCGAATTGAAGTGTGCGGTAAAGAAACACCAGGAGAAACACCCCAAAGGGAAACTCATGAACGAAGCCCTCAGCACTAAAAAGCAGGAGTTGTCCATGTCCTTCACAGTTCATCCTTTTGATGACTGGCCAATCAGGTGCCTTGGTTGTGGTATTGGTTTTCTAAATGAACAAGATCTTGATGGGCATGTTGAATCGCAGAAGTCTCAAGGAAGCATCACTTGCGATTGTGGTGAATTCTTCGAACTGCATTGCGCTTTCAAGAAACATAATAAAGAGATACATAAGGTTAAATCAGATGCCGAGTACCACTCGGTTCCTGAAATCGAGGGTTACAAAGAAGAGGTTTTAGACAAATCAGAAGAAGGGAGACTCAACCAGGAGGGGAGGGTTGTAGTGGATGGACCTGTCACAACTGAGTTTGCGGCTCTGCCACATGCACTGTTTGAGACAAGCTCAGAAGTTTTCTTGGTTTTGAAGTAATCAAGATGATAGTCAGGATCACAATTTTGAAGAAGTTAGTCATATGTTGAATTTCATGATTTCAGTGCTATTGGCCTCCAGATATGTCTGGAGTATTAAAAGATATTTGTCCTCAGATCCAGCAATTTATTTCTTACACATTTGCTGCAAAGGAAATTACTTTGTGTTACATTTCAGCCCTCATTCAAGAAAAGGAAGTGGCAGTGTTGTTTCTTCAAGGGATGTACATGTACTTTTCGTCTAAAAAATATGCCTTTCATTCCAGATTTTGGACTTTTCAAAATTTGAATCAGTCACACAGTGGAAATCTCGACAAAGAAGACACATAAGAAATGATGAGGTTGATGAAGTGTTTCGACTAACTGGAAGACATTTCCCTTCCCGACAGTTCAAAAGTGATCAAAAACTTGTGTCACGGAGATGCCGTGTGTGTACGAGACAGGGCAACAAAAGGAGAGAATCAACTTATTATTGTCCAGCATGTCCCTCACAACCCTTCCTCTGTATCAATCATGCCAATAGCCCGGCCAATAGTTGCTTTGAGATCTACCATACACAAAAGGACTTCGGATGAATGGCATTTCATCAATATTTTTGATTTCATTGAGATATATACTGAGTAATGTCTTGATGTGGGAGTGACTTTGTGTTTGATTCATTTCGGTCATTTTTTACGGCATTCTATTTTTTGGTATCAGCAAACCATGTATGTCAAGGCATTTTATGATTATAAAGATTAAAAGGATGTCACTGATTTTTCAGATCTCAGTGTTTATTCTATGATCATGACCATTCGCTTCAAGTACAAACCAAGCCAAATGATAAAACGGAGTGAGAAACTGAAGTTTTTTTACAATGACAAAGATGTCAGTAGGCTACTCTATCGTGAAGTAGATCGCAGCGGTGTATCGAACATCATTCAAGCAGTCAGACTTTTGCCTGCACGTCCTTATTGGTAGTCATCTTTACTGCAGTCTCCTAGTTATTAGCCCCTTCGCTTGCCTGGTGGTCTGGTGTCCCACTTACAGTTGGTATGGAGGTATCTGGATGTTTAGCATAAAATATTTCAGTGCTTGTGCCTTTCTATGAATGTACCAACAGTTACTGGTATGTTTAGATGATGTAATCTTATGCAATGGATTCTTTCCAGGACTCGAGTCCACTGGAGATCTTGGATGCCACAACCTCTGATCTTGGTATTGAGGTATCTGGATGTGGACGTAGACAAAACTGGCGAACTGAAAAAGACAATATGTATCGTTTAACTGGAAGACATTTTCCCTCTGAGTTGGACATATTGGAGCGGATTCGTGGAAGAGAGAGGAGGAGAAGGCGATGTCGTGTCTGTTACAAACGTGGCATTGCCAATAAGACCTCATTCTACTGCCCGACTTGCCCCACTGAACCTGCTTTGTGTATTACAGGCGGTTGCTTTGAGATATACCACACTGAGATGGATTTCTGATGAGGTTCATGTTGGGTTATTTCTCAGAAATGTTGCAAGTCAGTGTTGATGTAGGCCTGATGTTGCTGTGGATTCTTTCCAGTCTGCTGAAGATACTGGACGCCACGACCTCTCGACAAGATTTGAGATTTTATGGAAAGTATTGGCGAATAGAAAAAGACAATGTATTCCATCTCTCTGGAAGACACTTTCCCCGTCATATAGGGCATGAAATTGGATCAACAGAATTTCGAGACACGAGGAGACGATGTCATGTCTGTCGGAAACAGGGTTTATGGACTAGGACGCTGTATTGTTACTGCTCATTCTGCCCCACTGAGCCTCCTCTATGTATTACAAATGGTTGCTTTGAGACATACCACGTGAAGATGGATTTCTGATGTCTCGTAATCCAAGTTCTGTGCCTTCTTTTGGTCTTCTGTAGCTGTAAGTGCTGTCGATGCAGTCTAATGTGGAAATAAAAACATTGGATTCTGGTGTGGTGTGTGTGCGGTGTTACATTTGTTGAGCAATATCACTTAACTTCATCATCCAACCAAAACACAATTCTGGTTGATTGTAGATTGTCAATTCAACTTTGGCAAATTCCAACACCAAATTTTGTAAATTAAAACAAGAAGTGCAAATTTGTCTTAGAGTGGGAGGACAAAAATTAAACACATTCTATTGTATACAAACTTATTGTTTCACTTTGTTGTATTCCTGGGTTTCTCTGCCTTTCCATTGTGATGACAGTGTTATCAGTGTTCTTCACAGGATATGCCCCAACTCTCTCTCTCTGAAAAATATGCCTTTTATTCCAGGTTATGGACTTGTCAAACATTCACAAATTGGCGGCCACAGAGGGGACAGTTCCAGAAAGAGGATACATAAGAAGTGAGGACATTGATGAAGTATTCCGATTAGTTGGGAGACATTACCATTCCCGAATGCCGAAAAGTAATGGAAAATTTGTGAGACGGCGATGCCGCATCTGTTGGAAGAAGGGTAACAAACGGAGAGACACAACCTATTATTGTCCATCGTGCCCTTCCCAACCGTTTCTCTGTATTGGTGGTTGCTTTGAGATCTATCATACCCAAAAGGATTTCTGATGAATGGCCTTTCATTGAGATATGTTTTGTGTGGGGCAGATATTGTCACCTGTTGTGCAAATCAGATTCTTGTTTTTTGGCATTCCTTGTTTTGATGTTGGCAAACCCTTCGCCATAATACATGTACGTGTATATCAAGGCTTTTTAGGAACAAAAAGATGCTGAAAGATCTTGCTGTGTTGGAGTAGGGCTTTGTCCTGGTGTTGAACAAGCAGTCAGACTTTAGCCTTGATGTCCTTGGTATGGTTGTGTTCCAGTTCTGATGGACAAGAGTCAGGTCCTTGCTTGCCTGTAAGACAAACTTTTTGGTTTAGTTTTAGTAATCTCAGACTTCACTTCCTTGTCTGTTCTTGTGATGAGACTCCAGATGCAGTCTTCTTGAAGTGTTCTTTCCACATTTCCTCCTTGAGTTCTCCATCTTGGTCAGCAGGCAAGAAATGTGCAACTCCAGCATCAAAATAAGCAATCAAACTTTTGATTCGTAATACAAGGTATTGCTCCTGGATACATTGTAAATCAGCTTCGATCACTTTGTGATACGGTAGCCTATACAAATAGAACCACTGTTAGACTGATACGTGTATATACCCCTTCCTTCTGTATGATTAACCTTTACCTAAACTCTATAACAAATACAGTAGAACTCGCGTATAACGCACCAGGTGGGACCAGCGATTTTTGTCTGTTGTACACGAAATACGTGTTATGCGTATACCGTACTTTGTCTGCTATACGTATATATGCCCGACTTGCCCCACTGAACCTGCTTTGTGTATTACAGATGGTTGCTTTGAGATATACCACACTCAGATGGATTTCTGATGAGGTTCATGTTGGGTTATTTCTCAGAAATGTTGCAAGTCAGTGTTGATGTAGGCCTAATCTTTTGCTGTGTGGATTCTTTCCAGGATTCCAGTCTGCTGAAGATACTGGACGCCACGACCTCTCCACAAAGTTTAAGATTTCATGGAAAGTACTGGCGAATAGAAAAAGACACAGTGTTCCGTCTCACTGGAAGACACTTTCCCCGTCGTATAGGGCATGAAGTTGGGTCAACAGAATACCGAGACACGAGGAGGGAATGTCGTGTCTGTCGAAAGCGGGGTTTACGGATTAGGACAGTATATTACTGCTCATTCTGCCCCACTGAGCCTCCTCTGTGTCTTACAAAGGGTTGTTTTGAGACATACCACATGAAAATGGATTTCTGATGTCACATAATGCAAGTTCTGTGCCTTCTGTTGGTCTTCTGTAGCTGTATGTGCTGTCGATGCAGTCTAAGGCGGTTGGTCCATTCACACGATTTTCGAGCGGCAGACGCTGGAAAGCGTTGTTTGTTTCCGCCGCGTTGGTCGTGGACAAAGGATGCGACATTGCGCGGCACGAAAATCGCGTGAATGGATTCTTAGGCAAATGTGGAAATAAAACATTCTGTTCTGGTGTTCTTATCTGCTTATGTGTTGCATTACATCTGTTGAGTCATGTGAGTAGTGTCACTCAAATTCGTCACCAACCAAAACACAATTCTGGTTGGTTGTTGATTCTCAATTCAAGTGACTTTTGTCAAATCCCAACACCAAATTTTGTAAATAAGAAGTGCAAATTGGCTTAGAGCGGTAAGACAAAAAATAAACAAATTATACAAAAAATAAACAAATTATATTGTATACAAACTTCTTGTTTCACTTCATTTTATTCCCAGGTTTCTCTGCCTTTCCATTGCAGTGTTCTTCATGGGATATGCTCTGAGACTCTTTCTGAAAAATATGCCTTTTATTCCAGGTTATGGACTTGTCAAACATTCACAAATTGGCCACAGAGGGGACAGTTCCAGAAAGAGGATACATAAGAAGTGAGGACATTGATGAAGTATTCCGATTAGTTGGGAGACATTACCTTTCCCGAATGCAGAAAAGTAATGGAAGATGTGTGACACGGCGATGCCGTGTCTGTTGGAAGAAGGATAACAGACGGAGAGACACAACCTATTATTGTCCATCGTGTCCTTCCCAACCGTTTCTCTGTATTGGTGGTTGCTTTGAGATCTATCATACCCAAAAGGATTTCTGATGAATGGCCTTTCATTGAGATACACCTGTACATCTTGTGTGGGGCAGATATCGTCACCTGTTGTGCAAATCAGAATCTTGTTTTATGGCATTCCTTGTTTTGATGTTGGCAAACCCTTGGCCAGAATACATGTATATCAAGGCTTTAGGAACAAAAAGATGCGGAAATATTGCCGTGTTGCAGGAGGCCTTTGTCCTGGTGTTGAACAAGCAGTCAGACTTTAGCATTGATGTCCTTGGTATGGTTGTGTTCCAGTTCGGATGGACAAGAGTCAGGTCCTTGCTTGCCTGTAAGACAAACTTTTTGGTTTAGTTTTAGTAATCTCAGACTTCACTGTCTTGTCTGTTCTTGTGACGAGACTCCAGATGCAGTCTTCTTGAAGTGTTCTTTCCACATTTCCTCCTTGAGTTCTCCATCTTGGTCAGCAGGCAAGAAATGTGCAACTCCAGCATCAAAATATTAAGCAAACAAACTTTTGATTCGTAATACAAGGTATTGCTCCTGAATACATTGTAAATCAGCTTCGATCACTTTGTGATTGAAAATACGGTAGCCTGTACAAATAGAACCACTATTAGACTGATATATACCCCTTCCTTCTGTAATGATTAACCTTTACCTAAACTCTATAACAAATACAGTAGACTGGCATATAACCTACCAGGTGGGACCAGCGATTTTTGTCCGTTGTACATGAAATACGTGTTACGCATATACCGTACTTTGTCTGCTATACGTATATATGCCCGACTTGCCCCACTGAACCTGCTTTGTGTATTACAGATGGTTGCTTTGAGATATACCAGACTCAGATGGATTTCTGATGAGGTTCATGTTGGGTTATTTCTCAGAAATGTTGCAAGTCAGTGTTGATGTAGGCCTAATCTTTTGCTGTGGATTCTTTCCAGGATTCCAGTCTGCTGAAGATACTGGATGCCACGACCTCTCCACAAAGTTTAAGATTTCATGGAAAGTACTGGCGAATAGAAAAAGACACAGTGTTCCGTCTCACTGGAAGACACTTTCCCCGTCGTATAGGGCATGAAGTTGGGTCAACAGAATACCGAGACACGAGGAGGGAATGTCGTGTCTGTCGAAAACGGGGTTTACGGATTAGGACAGTATATTACTGCTCATTCTGCCCCACTGAGCCTCCTCTGTGTCTTACAAAGGGTTGTTTTGAGACGTACCACATGAAAATGGATTTCTGATGTCTCATAATGCAAGTTCTGTGCCTTCTGTTGGTCTTCTGTAGCTGTACGTGCTGCCGATGCAATCTAAGGCGGTCGGTCCATTCACGCGATTTTCGAGCGGCAGACGCTTGTAAGCATTGTTTGTTCCCACCGCGTTGGTCGTGGACAAATGATGCGACATCACGTGGCAGGAAAATCACGTGAATGGATTCTTAGGCAAATGTGGAAATAAAACATTCTGTTCTGCTTATGTGTTGCGTTACATCTGTTGAGTCATGTGAGTAGTGTCACTCAAGTTCATCATCCAACCAAAACACAATTCTGGTTGGTTGTTGATTCTCAATTCAAGTGACTTTTGTCACATCCCAACACCAAATTTTGTAAATAAAAACATACAAGAAGTGCAAATTGGCTTAGAGCGGTAAGACAAAAAATAAACACATTATATTGTATACAAACTTCTTGTTTCACTTCGTTTTATTCCCAGGTTTCTCTGCCTTTCCATTGCAATGAAAATGTTATCAGTGTTCTTCATGGGATATGCTCCGAGACTCTTTCTGAAAAATATGCCTTTTATTCCAGGTTATGGACTTGTCAAACATTCACAAATTGGCCACAGAGGGTACAGTTCCACCAAGTTCAAGAGGATACTTAAGAAGTGAGGACATTGATGAAGTATTCCGATTAGTTGGGAGACATTACCATTCCCGAATGCAGAAAAGTAATGGAAGATGTGTGGCACGGCGATGCCGTGTCTGTTGGAAGAAGGATAACAGACGGAGAGACACAACGTATTATTGTCCATCGTGTCCTTCCCAACCGTTTCTCTGTATTGGTGGTTGCTTTGAGATCTATCATACCCAAAAGGATTTCTGATGAATGGCCTTTCATTGAGGTATATCTTGTGTAGAGCAGATATCGTCACCTGTTGTGCAAATCAGAATCTTGTTTTATGGCATTTCTTTGTTTCATGTTGGCCAATCCTTGGCGAGAATAGGCCTACATTTATTATCAAGGCTTTTTATGAATAAAAAGATGCCGAGTGTGATCTTTGCTGTGTTGTAGGTGTTTGTCACGATGTTGAACAAGCATTCTGACTTTTGCCTCGATGGCCTTGAGTTCTAATGGACAACACTCAGTCTTTGCTTGCCTGTTAGACAATTTTTTTTTGTTTTAGTCATCTCAAGAGTTCACTGCCTAGTCTCTTCTGAATAGACTCCAGATGCAGTCTTCTTGAAGTGCTCTTCCCACATTTCCTCCTTGAGTTCTCCACCGAGGTCAGCCGCCATGAACTGCCCACACTCCAGCATCAAAATAAGCAAACAAACCTTTGAGTTGTAATACAAGGTATTGCTTTTATTTTTGTAATACGTTGTCAACCTCCTGGATACATTTTAAATCAGCTTCGATCACTTTGTGATTGATAATAGCCCATACAAATAGAACCACTATAAGACTGATATATACCCCTTCCTTCTATAATGATTAACCTTTACCTAAACTCTATAACAAATATATGCATTATGAAAATAAGTCTTGGTAATACAACAACTGCAGTAAAACATGACTGCATTGATTTAGCATCAAGGACTGTAGCATAGTTAATGTATATGCACAATAATTAACGGAAGATTATAACATCACACTAGGAATGAAAATGTTTGGTTTTTCATTTGAACCAAGTAATGGCTGACAAAACCCTAATTGTATGTATTCATGTTGATCATACAGAGAAATTATTGCATTATCTTCAATCCTAATGTGATTATGGCCCATTAGAAAAGAATGTACTGGTATACAATGCTTAAATGATATCAAGGTCTGATCCACAGGCATGAAAAGACCGTTTTATCTTTCCCTCAGAGATGGAGCGCAGCCTCAATAGCACAACAGACAAAGAACATTTATTCTACATTTCAACAAATAGACTTCTGTTATTTTGATGGATTCTCACATGTACTTGACAAGAATTCCCAAGGATCAGACCTTGAAAAGCAAGAAGAAATATCCAACTCCTTTTAGGATGTACATATCTGAGAGTAAATAGTCACAACCAATGAATTAAAATCACCAGATTTGAAAAGCTTATACAGGGACAGGGATAGAACATCAGACCTATTTAATTTCCAAGTACAGGTAACTTTATCTGTAGGACTTTGTACAAGAATAAATATGTTTTACAGATGAATTCAGGGTCTTGAGAGAAAGCGTTTTTACATCGTTACAGTGAAATGGCTTTACGGTTAAAGTAGCCACCTGTCTCCCAACGATTCCTTTCAAAGTGACATTGACCCGAAGCAAAGGTCACCTCGTCACAAAGCAGACCATGAGACACAACTGCCATTGACATAGATCATCATTTTACACATTAATATTAGCAGAATACATCTATAACCTGAAAATTATATTGTAAAGCAAACTCCTTTCCAAGGCTGGCAGTAAAATGACTGAGAGTAAATGATGGAAGAATAGATAACTTGAATATTATGATAGCATATGATAAAGTCTGGCAACATCTATCTTTGACCTAATGGAATGCGGAAGCTAGGAAATTGATCTTTGGATTTTCCACGGACCTTTAATCACACGCGGCTATTGAATGACCGGTGGACAACGCGAACAATCGGGGAACGACCACAAGTGATCGACAGGCATGATTATAAACCGCAAAGCTCTGTCACATTACATGACTTCCGCATTCCATTAGGTCGAAGATAGATGTTGCCAGACTTTAGTCGTGAAGCATTCTTCGGACCGAAACCTGGGGTCATAGGTCATCTGACCTGACCTAGGGGTATATTGTAAAGAACTCGACTCTAACTACTTCAGTGTTCAATCTCTTAACTTAACGGGTGTTTATTTCATCAACTTAGCGGCGCTCCTTCATACAGGTCTCTACGCTTACGTCTCAATCCAAAACTCCCTCGAGTGACGCGCCCACGTCAGTGACGGTACAACACGCCTTCAGTGTTGGATTCCTACAGTGTCTGAGACCCCATGATGTAGAACAAGTGATGCAGAGACCAATACCGTGCATGGTAACCAAGTGTTTCTATAGAGAATGCACAGGACCAGTTCACCACAACATACGTACCAGGTTTCAGATCAATAGCTCCAGCGGTTACGAAACGTGCCCTGCTAACGGAGTACGACAACGACGGATGCTGACCGACGGGGTGAGCTAAAAATAGTGAAAATGGTTTGATACCATTCAGCTGAATACATTCTTAATTACCGGTAGATTTCATAATTCACCAAGTAGAAAGACCAATATAGAAAGAGTCATTAAAATGATTCTGTACAGAAATTTACAAAGATACATGGATGCATAATGGGAAACTCTTCAACAGCTCCATGATGGAAGACATTTTTGAAGTGATGAGTTGTTTACTGTTAACATAGACCATTGCTATAAAGAGGGCAGCATAAAGCAATCAGGCCCTGTACCATGAATACTGGACACTTGATCAGGACTAGGTTGCCACTTTCAATAGGATCTGTCAGCCAGTTGACCACTAGGTGTCACTACAGCCCAATTCAATGCATCTAGCGGACCGGGTCATTATCGATCGAGCAGCAATCACGTAGATTTTCCTGTACATTGGTCCGCTAAGACTTTGCTGCCATCTGTTGGCAATATGCGCGGCTGACTGCTCCTATTGACTCAACAAGTAGTTGATGACAATCATCAGGTGAAAATGAATTCCTGATAGAGGGATGTATTTCGATTAGATGAGATATATTGGATACTAGGATTCACTGATGAACATTCTAATCTGATTTGGACCAGGTATGAGCCAGAGTTTGTGTCACGAAAGTAATTTGTGATGTCATTGGTATTGGAAAGGGACAGGGACTAATTTTTCTTCATTAAATGCAATTTAAATTGAACCGTTTCCACTAATCAACAATTACAATAAACCATCAAACCGTATGCACATGAGACCTAGCACTAATGTATCTACCTGCAATGGTATGACTGAAAACCCCAAACCACAATCACAACATACAAAACAAACCATGACTAAATAAAGGATTTTGACATTAATAACACACCTTGAAATATTTACCCTCCTCTCAAAATGACCAAAGATGAAGAGATACCAAGCGTTCAGTTTTGAGGGGGTGAACAAGAAACATTCAGTATCGAGTCCGCCCACCCAACCTCACTTTACTGTCACCTTTGTTACATGTATGTGTACAGTATCTTGAAACAAAGGGTCTCTGACATTCACTCTCTCTGAGAGAGACACTTCAGGAGTGACATAATGGCCTATGCAATGACAAGGTTGAGCAATGTGATAATAAACACAAACAGATGAAGTTACCACCATGTCATACTTTCATCATGAGAAAATCTCTAAATTGGTCCTCAAGGTAGTACATACCATTTGTACATACTGACAAACTCTTGTTCCTTCTAAACGAAAACACATAAAAGAATATCAACATTTCAACTGATCTTGTAAATCTGATCAGAAAATTCACTTGGAATGTTAATACATAATACCTAGTCTACTTTGGCACTGTCCAATCGTCACTCTGCTTTCACAAGGTTGAACAGGTCAACTCGTGAAGGAGTAAAAGTGAACTTTGATTCATTTTCACGGAAGTATTTTAAGCCCTACATCTGACCAGCTACTAGTTGTTGCGTAAAATCACAAGCCTCATCGCATCACGAACGGAAAAGTGATGAACCAAAATGCACTCGTGATTTGGGAATATGGATGAAACTAGACCTAATCCTAACAAGAAATGCATCAAAAATTTAATCTGGATGTAACAACAACACTTCTATGCAGATTGACACACTGACTCAGAAACACCCCAAATCAACTATGCTCTACTTTTCGTCTGATAAATTTAAATTTCACTATGAAATGCACAATCATCTAATGCCTTATTCATTCAAAACACACACTCCTCTATATACATCACCATTACCATTAATAATCTGGTTATAATCATAATATATAGATATAGATATATGGCCCATTTTTTCATATAGACAAAATCAATCTATACTACTACCATTCCATAGTCCCTGGAACATTTTGGTCTTGGATTCAATTCAAATCATTGGATCATTCAAATCATTTATATCATCAAGTATTCCCTTCCCAAGCACAGTTATGTAAATTACGCCAGGTCTGACGGTATCTTCATATCACCGCTACCAACCCGACTGATGAACCATTATAATTCAATGAAACTGTTTATGACATGATTATATATATTTAGCACTCAGACTAGTAATAGTATGGAAGCTTATTTTGAAGGTTACTAAGAAAGCACCACGAGTTTTTAATTAATTTCTATGCATAAAATGCCAAGATTCTTCTGTATTCAAACACTCAACAAGGCAAAACATCTAACAAGCTACTAATACATTCTGCATAGAAGTTTCATTCAACTTCCATGATATTGGCTCAGCGAATGGTAAAGGCATATACAGCGCTGTATCACTTCCTGCATGAATAGCAAAGATAATCTTATGATTTTGACTTTTTTAAAGAAGTTTGTGATAAGTACAGCTCCTACCCTGGATATTATTCGCTACAGGATAAATCTCCACCGCAGTCACCAGTCTACTGAAGTCTACCTATTTCAAGAAACTAGACTTGAAAACGGCACGGATAAACTGAACCATCTTCCTCTCACCATCACCAATGTATCAAACAACATTAATTTAACCCTTGAACCCTTCACCTTATGTACTCAATCAGGATAGCAAGGCCGGTAACTACAGTAATACACACAGTACGCGTAGCACTTATACATATGTACTTGGAAAGATAAGAAGAACATGCCAACCACATCCAAAGTAGGCAATATTTGGCCATATTTGCCATCGGCAGGTGTAAAGGTGCAGGCTACCTTCAGTGCTGGCAGATGCTTCTTCCCACGATATGCTCTGCCCTTGGGCATATTGCTACACTTCTGTACTACTGTCACCTCCTTTTCTGAAATGCCAACTGCATCATACAATTTCAGTTATCATTAATACATTTGATAATTTGACAGCAATGTCCTCTACGCACCATAAATCGAACTTCAATAGGTTTTTGGCAGTATGGAAGACTTCTAACTACATATCGAGTCAAAGTTCAACTATGGCACAGAACACATGAAATACATGGATAAATGTCAAGTTTAGTAAGGCATATACTCATGACATTTGGTTTGAGAGCTATTGCAGATCAACCCACAGCCCATCAATCTTCGGCTAATACTTCTTAACGAGACACTGTCCTCTCCTCAAGTGATGTGGAACATGGTTGAAGTTCAGTAAAATACATGTATTGGAATCTCACACAGCATAGCACAACTATAGCCTTATTCACGAAGCATGCATGGGACTTGGGCTTGTAATGTGACTGGTTGCACATTCCATCCCTACAGCTCTAGCATGGTGAAAGGATGGAGAACCAGATGACTTGCAGATCAGTGAGTCCCATCAAGGCTTTGAGAACAAGACCCCAAATTGTCACCATAATTCAGATTTGACAACTCGGCTAATGAGAGACTGCCTGATCAAGAACCTCACACGTGTCCATATTCTCACTCAAAGAAATGGTTTCAAATCTGAGACAAAATCCACTACTAATATACTTTACTAATGCAACACTGTTGAATAACCTTTAACTCTGACTTAAAATACGTTTGTGGATGACTTAGGCGACATGTCAGGTGGTTTCCCCACCCTCATTTCCTTCCTCCACATGTTCAGGATCCTGGTCGTCCAGCCTCGGCGCATCCAACAGCTTCATGACGTACTCATTCGACTTCTGGTTATTGCGTGACTGACAAACTTTGCGATGCTGAAGCAGATGGACGTATTTACTGAACGATTCGTTGCACCACGAGCAGGACACATGCTGTTCCCGATGAACCAAACGGTGACGGGACAAGCTGCTTGAATGATTATAAGTGTTGCCACAGTCCGAGCAGCGGTATACACCAGACTTGCATCTGAAGCGTGAGTTTCCTAATCCTGTTCTGTAGATGCCAGTCAATGGGGTCAAACTCAGTGGGACCTTTGGCCCTCCCCTGGACGATTCCAGCTTTATTTTCCCCTCCACACAATCAAGGCTGGATGTTCCTGCGGTCGAGGTATTCAGCCCGTGCTCACGCAATATCTATAAGATGAAATGATTCAAGCTGTTAACTTTAGGTTCTTGGCAGATTATTATTAAAAGAAGACATATTTATCATTCATCAATCAGAAATGAACTGCAACTTGGAAGAGAAAATAAACCTTGTTATAACTTGGCAACTTGCTGCCTGTATTGAAAAGTAAATGACATTGCTGGATCAGGTGAAGTAACTCCTGCCGTTGAACTGGCCCAAATCAGAAAGTTGGGGCAAAGTTCAGCATCAATAGTCATCTTTGTTGATGTTTACCGGTATATACAAATCAGTGATCATTGGCTCGGTGCACTTATTGGCTGATGAGAGAAGCCAATGGTCATCACAAAATGACTTATTATAAACAGATAAATCTACATACTACTGGTGATCATCATCATCATCATGATTTATGGGGTCAGCAGTAATAATCAGCATTTTCATGTACCGGCAGTCATCATCCAAGGGTTATCCAAATGGAGAGAAAACATACTTCAGGACATGAGTAACTAACAGTCACAGAAGCCTTGCATTTCATTAGCACTTTTAAGATACCTGATGACCAATCATGTCCAGGGGTCATGGACTCAAAACTTCATAATAATCCATCACACCAAATTGTATTGAATGAAGTAGGTCCGCTTCACCTTGACAATGCTGATGATTATGACGGACCCCAAGAGCTGAGAAATGAGCAGAACATTATAATCAAGTGAAATTACCATGATCCCAAGAGCAAAGAAAGCTGACAGCAAGTGAGATGTTATCTATGTTATTGAAGTATTCCCACCACCGAGGTCCAATGGGTCAGAGTTGTTAAGTGCCAGGGGATGGTTGGCAGCAGGCCGGGTTGAAAGAGACGGCATGATTTGGTTATGCAATGAATCAGAGAGGTAGCGTGGAACTGTCTGCTGAAACTCTGCACGCCGTGTGCACATTTTCTTATGGCTGAACAATGTGTTGTAATTCAAAAACGTGCGTTGGCAAAAAGGACAGAAAAGCTGTTTCTGTTTGTGAATGAGTTTATGACGTGATAATCCGCTGGCGTAACGGTATGAATTTCCACACTGAACACATTTGTATTTTCCTACATCAGCTGTCGCCAAGCAGTCACCCAAAATTGATGTTGCAGTGGCTTGTGTATAAATCCATGTATTTCCTCTAAGTTTCTTGTTCATGATTGCATCTTCCTGTAAAAGTAACAAAATAGAAGCCTTCCTTACACAAGGTCAGGCCTTCACTGGTATGGCTCCTCAAAACCAAAGTTAGGAAAGTTGACAAATATTGTATGATAAATGCTTGCAACTTAAAATACTATAACACACATCATGAAAATAAAATTACGACAAGCTATATTAGAGGTAAGGAGCACACAGACAACAGTTAAGAGGTATCAACAATAACTGTTAAAGAAGTGTGATTATTTGTATAGGTCAGCTTTGAAAGTAAAATGGAGTCAAAACTATATGGCACATGTGAGTGATACTACACTGAATTTTTTTGTGAATATTTGTCAGCATTTTTGTTATCAACACAGAGAGAGTCATTATGCCTACAAAAACTACTCTTAATCAAATAACAAAAGCTTACATGCATATTCCAAGTAATTGCCAACAACACACTGAATTTTTGAAAGAAAGAGAATCTCAAAATGAATTTTCTAAATGATTAGTGACTTGTGTTGAGTGATGTGTTAGGTAGTGTTATAGACGACCAAAGTTTTACATTTTGTGTGACAAGATTTGAGGAAGAGGATTTAAGTGAGATGTGGTTTGACTGTCTTGTGCAGAATGTATTTCTTCCTGCAAGGTTCACGAATGTATCTACTGGAACTGAATACAAATGTATCAACAGTAAACAAGCAAAATGAAGCAAGAAGGAATGAACTGAAGGATAGGCTGCATGTGCAGGTTTAGGGAAGCAGGGTGCTCAAAGGAGAAAGTAAGCAAAGAGAATAGAGATGAAGAACCACACCCGATGTCATTATCATAAAGTGAACACCAAAATTCTCGTTGCCCTTTTTCATCCAATCCAACTATTTGAAATCTGAGCCCATTAATTCTGCAATAGGAGCAGAAACAGATTTGTGATTGGAATGTCTTACCCCTTTCCCCAGTTTTGAACAGCTTCTAATTGGGCTTACAAATATTTTGGGGTTCACTGTACATGTATACACAAGGCAATATGAGCGAAATGTTTTCAAGATGTATTAACAAGACTTAATCATGATCAGCTGAATGCACTTTCATAATCGGCAATGATAATTACAGTATATTCTTCAAGTCTAGTAAGTTAGCAAATGATATGCAGTGCTCAACTTCAAACCAAGAAGTAATCACTTTCAATTAGTGAAATTTCGCTGAAACAGGACAATCATGTAAATGCAATAACTTGGGCCATGAGCAAACATGTCTTTTTAATCAAATCTAAGCTATCCCAGGCCAATTCCTGAATAACCCAGTTATTAGCCTATCATACCAGGGCAGCTAGACAAAGTAGGGCAGACTCCCCACTTAACAATGAATTGGAACAAACCACTTAACAAGTGATTTGCTACAAAAAACTAAGACTATTCCGCTTTTAAGCTATCCTATACCATGTACATGTATACTCAGTATTAATATTGACCTGTGATGTGGACCCACTTCCAGTTGAATGAGACATCATTGGCAGTGACTGGCCACTAGTCGGCGTCTCAAAGCCTGGCAAAGGTAGAGATGAGCTCATTGGTGACAGGAAGTCTTGTATCGCTTGAAAGTCACAGTCTTTTGACTCTATAAAAAGAAAATGGAATGGTATAAAGTCCAGTCCCAGGCAAACACAAGCCTTTTTCTTTCCTGTATATACAATAGAGACAGGCTTGCTAATAATGTCAGTATTTCACATCTTCTTTACACTACCCCACAAGAAATGCCAAGTTACTTTTACATGTAATTCGGCATGGCCTTATTTCACCCATGCAGCAAACCTACATTATGCTTTTGATTTGACTATTCTGACCCCACACTGGAAATATGCCTCACCTTTCGGAGTTGAATGCTGAACTGTTTCTGTGCTGGAATCCCTACCATGTGTAGACAAATCCTGGAATGAATTCATAATCTCATTTTTCATATCCATCCTTTACTAAATGACTCTCAAAACCTGAAGTCCATGCAGGCCATTTTGAGTTTTGTATCTTTGAGGAAGTAAACTTGAGCAGTGCTCAGATGAAACCAAGCACTGTTGCCACTACATGTAAAGCTACTTGAATCATATATCAGCATATGTACATGTAAGGACCTACCTGAGCTTGCCTAGAATCTGCATCAGATGATGACCGGCTTATCTGGCCTGCAACCTCAGCTTCCATGTCCACTCCATCAGTTTCTTCATAATTTTCTGGCAGTTTATCTTCACTGTTGTTATTCTAGAAATAAACATTACCGGTATATTATGAAAGTATTATGAAAGTGTGACTAAAGGAAAACATGCAGTTTGAAGTTTCATTTCTATACTGAAGGGGTGATGAAGGGGCCNCCCTCCCGAAATTATTTGAGGGGGGATAGATCACCCTCATCCCTCCTCTTGCAGAAACACTGACGGGGCATACTAGTAGACGCCAACTAAACTTTACATGTAGCTCAGCAGCTCAACAAAAAGGATGAGACTAGAAGCTAGAGGTATTAGAGTGTGAACATGTCAACAAACCTTTGCATCAATGGACCTCTTTCTTGTCGACTCCCGATACATCCTCCTGGTTTCATTATGTGCCCGTCTCTCCATCTCCAAATTCCTCTTCAAACTACTGATTTCGATTTTCAAGTTCTGCTTATCATTATCATGAGCCATTTTAATCTTGTTTATCTCCATAGTAAGTTCACCATTATCTCGGACCATTTCACTTTGAAGTTTTGACAGAAGGATATCTTTCGTGTTGGCCTCGGATTGCAGGAATCTGACTTTTTCATGAAGTTTTTGCACATCAACTTCAAGTTTCGATAATCTATCATTTTTCGACCGGAGCTCGGCTTTTGATTGTTTCAGAACTTCTTTCGTTTCATCAAGGTCTTTTTGTGTCTCTGTAAGTCTTTCTTCTGTAGCCAGCAAGTCTCTTTGACATTTCAGTAGCAGACGATCTTTCACGGACATTTCATCCTGAATCCGTCTTATTGTCTCAGTATTAGCACAGTTACCATTTCCCCCACATGAACAATCTTCTTGGTCACCGTGGACAGGTTTCAAATTACCTGCACCACTGGAAGCCAACTTCACTTCCATGGACACTAACCCTGCCTGGTATTTCATGAGAGTACCAACCAGATCCGTCCACATTTGTGAGAGTTGGCTCCCTTTCTGGAGAAGTTCTGTACGAACATCATTAAATGGAATGGAAGTAGCATTTGGGATGGAATCAATACAACTGTTCAGCTGAGTGGATGGAGTTAAGGACTGTGGGGACGCTGCATCCCCATTCGTCATTTCTTGGTCTTTCATTTTCTCATCCCCAACCCCAGCACTCAGATTAGGAACCTCAAAGAGAAGGTCCATGCTCTGGCCTTGGCTGGTTACTTCTCCCATGGTTTATTTGATGCATACATTGGAATCAGTGGACCAAGTTACCGTTCTGCAAAATAAGAAAGATCAATTGGATTTATCCAGGAGCAAAGTCAAATTTGTTCAACCATGGAAGTATTGTATAATACTTCCATGGTTCAACCCACCAAAAGTTAGAAAATATTTAATCTAGGCCTATACCATTACCAATAAAACACTATCAGATCTTGGCCTCGGCCTATGACCTGTTTTATTTGCAAACCCAAAAAAACAGGGCCAGTGCAGTGACATGCTTGGGGGAAGGCCAACTAGCAAACCCAGCAAGCCCTGGCCGGCCTGGGGCTCTACCATGTCTAGGCCTACCTTCAACCTTGATTGATAAAAAACCTGTAGGCCTAAAATCAAATTTGTTCAATCCACCAAACCAGTAAGATTTTATAGGGGCCTAGGCTACCTCCATAACTTAGTCCATCCATGGTTGCAAAAATATCACTTGGCCTATGCCTAGCCTACGCCGTGGCCTAGGCTAGGCCTAGGCCTACTTGTTTGTTGCAAAAATATCACTCCTCAGGCCTACTACTAGGCCTAGGCCTACCGGTAGCTGGGCTACTCTAGCCTAGCTACTCTGCTGTCTCTCTCAGTCTCTGGCCTGGCCTCCTCACTCAACAGTAAAAAGTGTGATTGCATGCAACAGCAATCAAGTCAATAGATAAATCAGTAATACAAAGGCCTACTAGGCACAGCACTGCATGCATAAATCAACCCACGTAATGAATCATTCGACGCCATTGCATTGTGGGTCAAGGCCTAGCCTAGCCTGCATACAATACAATGCATTACCAGACTGTGTAGAGATGGAGCTAGCCTGGCCATCTTAGGTTTGCTAGGCCCAGATTTTCATCAACATCACACAACGATCTGGGCCACACAAACACTTGATTCTATGCACGGTTCGCATAGACATCATTAGTGCTTGAATATACGGATGACAGCGTCGCAACGAAGAAAACATACTCGCCGAGACCGTGTTTAGAAGTCAGGATGTTTTCCTTACTCTGAGGCTGCAATTTATTTGCTACCGGAAGTTGATGGATTCAGCGCCTTTCTGCGCATCCCCAATTACGCAGGCACGTGGTCCTCGTCAATAAACCTACCTATGGCACGTCAAAGCGGAATTTATTCTGGTGAGTCAACATTTTTTTGTGACCCGTCACCACAAAGTGAGTCGTAATCGCTCTGAGGTTGGCAGGGTGAAACCAAATATTTGTCAATTTCAGGAGACCTTGGCCTGTTGTCTGACTTTTGTGAAACCCGAGTGATTCCGTTTCTTCCTATTTACATGTTTTATCCTGGTGGTTATTTAATTGGTTCATTTCGCGGTGATGGCCGTCACCGCGAAATAGATGTCATTTGAGAACATGTCACATCTCTTATCTATTTTTGACACAACGAAATACCCAACAAGAATTTTTCAAACATGTGTCAACTTTCAAAAAACATTGACAACATTTTCATATTGACCTAATTCTTGCCTACACAATGTCTGTGCACTTGCCGCATTAACCCCTTCCTCCATATTGTCAGTAAAATACAATGGACTTCCTAGGCCTTCCTCACTTCCTTCCAGCACCTTGTGGCGCCACCCTAACCATAGCTTTGATAACTTTGATAACTAGGTCACGTGACCGACTTTTTGCCCCAACTAGAAACATAAGACGCTGGCTGCTAGAGAAGACACCCATTCAGAACTCATGACCAAAAACGTAAAAGTATTAATATCTCAGCAGTGCCATCTATTATTTTAGTTTTCCGCCAGATAGTTTGTAGATACATCCTAGTAATGCACTGCGAAGGAATTTTTTAAAAAATTAACCCATTACATGTAGTGCTCAACTACAGGGAAAACCGATTTTCACAAAAGCGATCGCAGCGCCCCCTTTTATCTTAAGGGCATGATTGGACATCACCATGCACCAACATCCAATCAAATTCGACCTCATTAAAATTTGTCCAGATCGACGGGTGTATATAAGGCCTTTAATTCACCTTGGGGGCGCGAATAAGGAACAAACAGTTTCAAGTAGGGTCTTATGTTTCTAGTAGGCCTATCTGGGGTCTTATGTTTCTAGTTGGATCTTATGTTTCTAGTATCCAGGGTCTTATATATGTTTCTAGAGGTCTTAGGTAGGTCTTTATTGCTTTCTAGACACCGTTGGTCACGTGAGACGTATTTCTTATTGCTTGTACGTGTTTTTCAGTGTTGACACATGTTTGAAAATGTTGTCAATGTTTTTTGAAAGTTAACACATGTTTGAAAAATTCTTGTCGGGTATTTCGTTGTGTTGACATGTACCGGTATTTCTCAAATGTTGACATGTATTTCACAGGGTTGAATAAATTCCACTTTGGCGTGCCATACTACCTGGTAGACTGATTGGTTCCTCTTTTGCCGCTCACTCCACAACGGACAGTAGCGCCACGGGAGTGGAGCGGCAAANACAAAGCATGTCTTTAGACTGCTCTAAAAATCAAGATATGATAGTTAACACAAGTGACAATTTGTTTACATATACGTGTATGTGTTGAGAGATATAAATTGTAATTGAAAGATGTCAAACTTGACCACCTAATTATATTTTTATCAATGTGTTATAATCCCCCCCCCCCCATATCCACATGACATACGTGATAGTTAATTTTGATAGATAAAATAATAAGTAACTTCTGTACAAATAGTCCTTAAATGCAACAATAAGAGGTGAAAGAAGTAGCACATTTGATTTCATACATACATACAGTGGAACCTCGGTAAGAGGACCACCCACGGGACTGGTGCAAGTGGTCCACTTAGGTGAGGTGGTCCCGTTACCGAAATCGTCAGACCAAATATGAAATACATGACAGCGTATTCCTGTCAAAATTAAAGGACACCTTGTTTAGTTATCTCATCTTCTCACATGTCGTGAAATAAGATTAAAGGACAGATGTTAAGTGTTACAACCAGTAGGTCTATACGACTGATGAAATAGGCCTAAGTGAAACGTCTGTCGTGTCTGATCTAGATCATCATAAACCGGTCATTCAAAATTCACCACCTAAGTGGACCAGTTTACGGTCACTGGTCCACTTAGGTGGTTAATTTTGGTCTTTGGGACTGCCGATTTGAGTGGTCCCGGTCCGAATACCGAGGTGGTCCTGTTACCGAGGTCCTGTTAATGGAAATTAATGATAAAATAATCGGGACTGGGCTAAAGTGGTCCACTTAGGTGAGGTGGTCCCATTACCGAGGTGGTCCCCAACCGAGGTTCCACTGTACATAAATTATGGAATCTTTTTCAAATAGCCCAATAATGATATTTTTGTATTGTATCTGTATTTTTATGTACCTGTGTGAAGGAATGTAGGCTAATTCTCTTTCTGTAAGTGCTACCCAGGAAGTGCTAGAATACAAATGTACACACGGAACATCCACAACTTCAGTCCCTAATGACCTAAAATTCGTAAAATGGATATACATGTATATAAACACATTGCACTTAAGTGCCAGGAGAAAGATAACTTCAGCTGGATCTGTTGAACAGTCATGTTCACAGCTTGACAAGTACATACCTATACCTATATATTATGGCACATTGAAGAAAGTGACTTAGAGAGTCATAGGGTGGAGGATGCAAGACCCAATAAATGGCACATCCAACGCAGTAATCTCTTTAAGTGTTGCCTCTCTTGCTCCTTTCGGTTTTTCAAGTACAGCCATGACATCTATCACAGTGTCAGTAGAGTTTCTCCGCAGGGGCATCACACCATGCGCATCAGCCATATTGACCACATCACAGACCAAAGTCACTTTGATAGTCTTTAAAATAGCACCGTTGTTGATTTCCTGAGATAGCTCAATCTGGTCGATTATGCCTTGAACAGTAAGCTCAGCAGCTGGGCGCCCCGCATCAGTGACCGCAGCGAACTTGTCTCCAGTAGCAACAGCTTGGATGCTGAAGCCGAACCCTTCAGGGATGCTGTCAGACCAGAAGAAGTTTGGATTGTAGTTGCGAGTGGAGCCTTCGAATGTCATCCGTTTCCCATAGCCAAGACCAATAGACAGCAGACACAGGGCATTTCTATTGAAAAAGTAGTTGTCTGATCCAAGCTGGCGAACATAGTAGCGGAACCCAGTCATGATTCTTGGGTCAATGAAGGTACCTACAAAGAGAAATATGGTGAACGACATAAAAATATCTGCTCTTTATACGTATATCACAATACCAACGAAGGGAAAACAATTAAATGCCATGCTTTTTGCTTTCATGTTGAGTGAACTAATTGCTTATCTTCCTCAGTTCAACAACACAGACACAACATACCATGACCCAGACATGTCAGGAATTCATAATGACATCATGGATGATGATAAAGTTGGCTTATTGGCTTGTTTCCAAGTCTTCTAATTATAGTCCACATTCAGATAAAAATAGCACTAATACAGATTAGTTTCTAAACATGGTACCGGTACATCACAGGACCCTTTTTCTTCCTCAAGCCCTGCATGATGCAGAAATGACGTATGTTGCATGCAAGAAACGTGATGAGAATAACAGGGATACGGATCGTAAAGGCTACGTGGGCGGACCGCTTTGCCACTTATGAAGAAGATGGAAACACAACAGTCACTCATTTGAGGCAAAGCTTTGATTTTTTAATACGGAACAATCATGGTTTATAGGCATACATGTCGCCACAAGACTTAGCAGATGAATGTCATCCAATGTGAAACAAGGTCATAGGGGGCCTACTATATAGTAGGCCCTATGTGAGATAATTCCTCGCCGTAGGCCTACTTGGGCTAAAATCTCACCATAGAAAAGTTTAGGCGCCACAAGGCGCCAAAAGTTGGCCCACTGTCACCAAGTTTAATACCCAAAACGAACACAAACGAAACAAATGGTAAGGTGAAATTGACGATCTATATAGGCCTATCATCTATCAATTCAATGGCACTGATTGACACTCACCGACAACTGGCATTTCGCCATATCTCAATCCTTTGACGGCATATTCTGTTCCGAATGTTGAACATTTTATAGTCGTGATTTCTTCAGCATCTTCATCAGTTTTCTCGCTCTCGGAGTTACTGCGGCTGCTGCCAGATTCGATATCGTTGAACTTTCCATGAAAAGTGCAATCTCTGTAGAAGAGGTTGTTGGTACTCTTGATACGGCAGGCTAACTTCCATGACACCGCGTCTGCTGCAGTATCTTTACTTGGAGCACTGCTATGGCGCCGGCGAAAGGATCGTGGCTGAGTCCAAACGTCGGGCCAGACTGATTCGATGTCTACATCCTCGACGACAGGAAAATCATGATCAAAAGTTAAAGTTCCTTTTATAGAGTCACGTTCGTATCCGCTTGGTTGGAGGAGGGTTTGGACTTCGAAATCGATATTTTCCATCTATTTCAAACGGTGCAACGGAAAAGAAACAGTCTCCAAAAATCGACAGATCAAGAAGATGATGTGAATGAAGCCTACTGGCAGGTGAAATGTAGGCCTATGTATGAGAAATTTTCTCTCGGCTTGACCTTATTGAAACGACGCACTCCCTGATTGATAGAGCAAGAACTGGTAAAGTTAGAGGTTTACACAACAGCAGTCCGGCGTGGTCGATCCAAGCAACAACAATAGCAAATTTGTATAACTCAAGGTAATGAATGAACGAATATGTTCATGAGGTCGACGAGCGCGAAAATCAGCCATTTCCATTGGCTGTGTCCAGTTTCCCTAGTTACGCCTCGTTTTCGAAGGACTCTCATTGGTTAAGATTTTTGTTGCTGTGCACGTGAATTTCTCATGGTTGAAACATGGTGATCAGGGATGCCTCTGGCTTCCCCATGATCTTCCGAAATTTCACATTGATAAGCTTTGCTGCTATTTACTATAAATTTCAAAAGTTGAAAGACCCAGAGCAATTTACAATGTCTTAGTGTCAGCCCGTAGGCCTAATTGAGGCTGTTAGTCTTCGACATCGGTCATGACCCAAAGCTGGCTTTGAACAGGTTCTTACGGTTGTTAAACTCACTCCTCCTGTGCTGCCGTGCCGGCAAGTCCGGTGTTATTCATCATCTGTTTATGTTCCCCCTAAAATATTATCTGAAATAAGCCGCAACCTGTCGAGCCATCTGCTGCCATTCTGGCCGGGTGGTTGAGTGGTCTAAGACGTTTGACTTTCAATAGGAGCAGTCAGCCGCGCATATTGCCAAAAGATGGCAGCAAAGTTCTAGCGGACCAATACACAGGAAAATGCGCGCGAGTGGTGCTCGGTCAAGAATGGGTCCGCTACATGCATTGAATTGGGCCGTAGTGACACCTATTGGTCAACTCGCTGACAGCTCTCTAACAGGGTCAGTGCGTGGGTTCGATCCCCGGCCACTACAAGTTGCGTGAAAAAAAGTTGTGAACTAATTTAGGGTCCGACCCTGCCGGATGAGACTGAAAGCCGTGGTCCCTTCGTGTCTATGCCAGGGCAAGTAAAAGACCCCACACAGGTGGACAGTAGGCGTAGCCTGTCGTGGACTCCACACCAAAGTATAAACTTAAGACGAAGGGTCGTTATATGAAGCTTCCAAACGATACATACATAGATCTACATAGGCCTACATTACTCAGGGAACACGGCTTTCAGTCTCATCCGACAGTTGAGACAGTCACCCAACTTTTTTTCACGCAACTTTAGTAGTCCTGGCCGGGGATCGAACTCACGCACTGACACTGACACACGGCAACACCGGCAGGTGTCACACGGCCGGGATGCAGATCCGCCAAACAATAGCCCGCTATTGTAAGGTTATATTCGAATGGTCATGGTCTCTCTAGCTTCTAATCCCTCGCTGAACAATAAGACCGGGCTTTGATTCCAGTGGGACTTGGATCCCTTTCACACCTGGAGTTCCCGCAGGGACTTGAGGCATGCATGGCAGGGGTGGTGGGTGATTTCTGGGGTGTGTCAGGGCACTGTCCGTGGGGGTGCTTTTGGACCTCGGAAACACCCACCACCCCTGCCATGCATGGGGGAGTTCCGAAAGTGGCGACAAGGCGTCCCGCGTTTCACCCTCCGTTCAGCGGGGTGATGTCCGATAGTGGTAACAGCCATTGAGGCCTCGACTGCAACGCCACGAGTGGTGGCAGAATGCAGAACTGCTAGTCTTCTGCTCTCTCTCTTCTCCGGCCGGCTTGTTTCATCTTTTTTGTGGATATTTGGTGGGATTTGGTGTGCTTGCCCCGTTCAGCGTCTTTTGGTAAGTTTCAGGCATATCAGTTTGTGACGTGTTTGCAATAGGCCTATTCGATTGCTTTTAGTAAAGACAGAATGAGAAAAAGGGATGCTGGTTCCATCCACACACCATCCGATCCACGACGACCTGGTCATGCTGGTCCGGATGCATGCACATCATCATGACACATCCATCATCATGTCCATCCATCCCCACCCAGGCATGCCAGGGGGCCAGGCCTAGGCCTAGCCTACAACAATGGCCTAGGCCTACATAGGGCTTGCCTATGCGTCACTCCAGCGTCTAGGCCTGGTGCTACATAGGCCCTAAGGCCCAGCAGAATGCACACTTCTTTCTAGGCCTACCGTACCGGTAGCCAGGTAGCCTCAGTAGGCCTAGGGCCTAGGCCTAATTGCCCTGAACTGAATGTTTTTGATGCCTCGGAGGTGTAGGCCTATTCTTGGGGGGGGGGGGGGGGGGG
>NMRB01000163.1:408782-425856 GCA_002633025.1 Notospermus geniculatus
CCCCCCCCCCACCGGGCCTCTACATGTACTCTAGTCAGACTAATCTAACAACATCCCATTATATCCTATTTTGCAGGAAGGAAGACAAGTTCTTGAAGTGCCTGTCATCCACTGCTGGACCTGGATATAGCAAAAAGAAGACTCCATAAATTATCCATAAATTGGAGAACATCTTTCAGTTAAAGAAAATCAGATATAATAAATGCCTCAAAGTACATCTGGGCTTAAATTCCGGCAGGAGGATGGCCTCCCCGAAAAGCAAGGTCTCTATGATCCAGAACTAGAGAAGGATGCATGTGGTGTTGGATATGTTGTCAGCATTGATGGTATCAAATCGAATCGTGTAAGTTTGTCAGTTCATTTCACTTTCATGGTCTCGTTATTCAACTTCGCTGCCTGTGAGTTGGATTGATGCTAACCTAAACTAAAACTTGCTCTTTTTTCATTTCTGGAAGAAATTTTCGATTCAGATTTTTCTTCCCACAATTAGTTGCAATATACCGGTAACTGTCATCAATAAAAATGGCCTTTGAGTTTAAGGTAATTTCTCTTTCAACTGGCCTTGCTACTTAAATTTGTTGAAGATGACACACAGATTTTATAACAATTTCAAAGAACTTGAATATACCGGTATAACCACTGTATTATTGAATACCAGCATTTATTGTTTTTCAACACCTGTTTTCCCAAGGCAGGGTGGGGCATTCAAGCAGTTATCTTTGAAGTGCAATTAAAAGCTAACGAAATCACCAGGGGAAATTTTTTGGTGTACTTTTATGATAAAAAGTGTTGTTTTGTGGGATTAGCAAATCCTAGCAAGCGATTTTCAGCCTCCTGGGAAGAAACTTCGGGTACTGTGGTGTGTAAGAGTCCATTCACCATGTTCACACCTTGATGAAGCAGTGACCAAGTTAAATGTTTTATATTCATGGACTCATTCATGAAGAATAAAAAATTATTTCTGCAGGTCCTCAAAGATGCGCAGACGATGCTTATTCGCATGCAGCATCGTGGCGCCTGTGGATGTGATAACGAGACTGGTGATGGTGCTGGTGTCTTGGTAGGAATGCCACATGCATACTTTGAAAAGAAACTCAGGTTTGTACCTTTTCAGGTAACTTTATGTTGAATTGACCAGAACTTGTTTACATTGCATAGTATTGATTAGTAGAAGATGTCATATTACCTGTCACAACAGACTACTGTGACTGGGTATAAAATCTGTCATGATGTTGACCTATTCTACATATCGACCAAAATTTTCTGTGGTCTGCAATGGGCACTGATTAAAAGGTTCAAAGGACAGGTTAAACAAGTCGAAAAATACACATTAGTGGACAAGTTAGAAGATTTTTCTGGAAACATATCAAATACATAAACTTGTAATTTGTTTTCCAATACTTTGTAGGGAAGAAGCGAATGCCACACTTCCACCTGAAGGTGAATATGCCACAGGGATCTTCTTCACTGACAAAGACACAGTGGAGCAAGCTTTGAGAATATCTTTACTCGTTTAGCATTGGACTTCCAGATTGAGGTGAGGGTTGAAGACCATTGAAGCCAACCAAAATAAAGACCATAATACTAATAGTTGTGAATATGATAAATTGTTATAAAATGACTCAAACTGGAACTGAACAGAAGTACCTTTCCTATCCAAATTGAGTGCTGTCCCGTTTGCATGCAGAGGAATCTACATGTATAAATGTTTTTAAACCCGGTACTGTCCCTGACTGAGATGGAGTGAACGTTTCAGTACCATCATAACTAAATTGCTATAGATTCCAAACTTTTGTTGCATTCTTCATATTTCTATCACACTAAGACAGTATTATACACTTTCAGGTGCTATTCTGGAGAAATGTTCCTGTGGATAGTGCATGCTTGGGTTCCATAGGAAGGGAGAGGGAGCCTCTGATGAGACAGGTATGTTGACAATAATCAACCACATTGGCTGGAGTCTTTTATGCTTATGTCGATGATGTTCCATTATCTATCATGATTCTGTTCCCTCCGATTCTGTCCTCTGTTGTGCGTGAATCCTTTGTGGCATTTCTCCTACATATCCTAATATCATCAAAGTGACCTTGGCGTCGATATCTCATACATACTTTCGTCTTTGCCTTTTGTATGAGAATATGTGATTTGATTCTCCCTAAGACAAGCCGGCCATTATCCTATCCCACCATTAATAGACTTACCACAAGCACCTTTTGCTGTGCATTCCATCAGTAAGTAGGAACTTCAAAAGCTGCTTAGACTAATATCTTTCACCAGTAATCACTCTCATGCAAAATCGATCGCAATCTCATTTCTCTTAAGACGTTCAAAAGCCTTTTGATCGAATACCAGTGTGACCCGATCAGATCCATCTCACGTCAGGTTCAATCTCTTATTGGTCTCGATCGATACCTCATCTGTATCCATTGTGGAAGGCAGTTTCTTAATATAGTCGCATGGACCAACCTTTTGCCATTTACATATCCCAACCTGTAAACTGCTGTGGGGGCGTGCATTTCCTAATGTCGGCTTGGGTCGCTAATCGAATTCCACGCACAACAAATCTTCAGTTAATTGAATCCTTGGTGATGTATTAGGGCAGGGTGATCAGTTTGTATATGTCATCTTCTATCGATTTGACATTCTGGATGTGTGTGGAAGTTTGATTAACCCTGGGGGGGGGACTGACAANGTGGGGGACTGACAATGTGACTGACAGAAATAAAATTGATGACCAATTAGGTCTACGTACATGTAGTTTGGCACCTTACAAAAAATGCCTTAGGTTCTGACTGAGCCGGAGTGAAAACCTCTGTACATGTATCATGTTTGATGAGATTTATGAAGAGTAATGTTGGAGAATTCACATGATACGGATCCAGCTGACAGGACTTAGATAGATTTCAGCAGAAGTGGAATGTGACTCTAACATTCTCAAACTCAGTAAGCTTAGGATGCCATGCCAATTGCCATGCAAAAAGTAACCACCTGACACTGACAATCAAAACACCCAAATGGAGATTGACTGAGTTTTTGTTGCTCATCAATCACATTGGCTCACTCTTCATTGGGGATTTGATAGTTGTATTGATCTGTCATTTGTTCGATGAAAATGGCGACAGGAATCAAATCAAGCTGTGGTGTCCAAATGGGTATCCCACGCTATAATTAATGAGATAGCACGTGGGTGTTCTCAGATCTATTAATGCACCAGGCCAGGAGGCAGCAGAAAACTTCGAAATTCTGATCTTTTGAAGCCTGGCTATTCACTTACTTTGCACTCAAGTGCACACCATTGTGACTACTTTGGCTGAATTCAAGTACAGGTACCTTTGATAAATGGAGTTGGTTAACTCTGGGTTTGCTCTGCTTATATCTATGCCCACTTTGCAAGCTGCTGAGTTTGTACTCAGCTCAGATTCCTGATGAATTGCTAATTCTGCCGTTTAACGCTGGTCTTGAGATTCTGGCAAGGACTATCAGAAAAGATAGTACTAGTATCCAGAATATTTGGAAATAAACGTCCCTTTTGTTCTCTTGGTTACCAATATAGCCAATTGACGTCATTTTAGTTTCTTAAGGTCATGCTGGTCGTCTTCTATATAACGGTAATCCGTTCTATATTCAGCAGTCCCAAAAAAGTGGGGCTTTCCTCCTTCTGGCGAAATCATAAAAGCATAAAACGGCTCTTGACGTCATTTGGGATCTTCGCTGCTATATTTTCAAGTCGAGTGATTTATCGGCATTGTCAGAGACATCGCTGCGGAGGCGTAGGTTCCCTCTGATGGTGTAACCTAGCAACAGACACTGCGTAAAACTGAGATGTTGGCGAAGAGCCAGAGGGATCCCCATTGATGGGAGTCACGACAACCTCTTGCTCAAACGTCATATTTAATCCAGTTGCTTGGCAACTGCAACTTAAAATTGACAGAACCTAAATTCTTCAGAGTTTGAAGACTACATTCTTTAAAATATTGCCATGAATGGTCCTGTGATGGGGATTAGGCTTGACTTAGATATGGATTATTGCATTTTTTTGTTGTTCTTTGATCATGCTTGGTTATTTTTAGTCTGTAAATATCTGCCTGCCTATGATGCAGTTATGTCTCGAGCCTTGTATTGTAGTGAACTGAATAGTGGCAATGATGTCATGTCCCAAAATGGCACTTGAAATGATATACTGGCATATCTCAAGCATTGTTAACTCCTCTCCTGGCATATTAGTTAGGAAGTAAAAATGTCAGGCCTGCCTTCAATGAAATGATAATGTCAGTGAAGAAAGTTCAGTTCCCTTGGCCAACCAAAACTGAAATAGACTACATTAGGCAAACTGCGTTATTCCCAAGTTGCCAGACACTACCCAAAATCTGTGGAATGTGATTCGCCCTTTTTGATGAAGCCCTCTGACTATTCAAGCTTGCCGTATTTATGAAAAAAACGATGACCTGCAAATGAGAAAAGGGCAGGTTCCCAACGGCAATCAATATTGGTAACTGAGGCTGACAGATGTCAGGTGACTGGAATAATCTTATTGCTCTTGGATCATCCAAAGCAAACATGTCTGGAGGGGCATCTTGCTAAGATATCGATTTTGGATGTCTTCTTGGTGCCATTGTTAGCGTCGATGGATCAATTGGCAGGTATGTGAGTATTGATCAAGAGGAGGCTTGGTCGGATATGTCGGCTTTTGGAATGGTGTGAAGTGTCAGGCCTTTATATTCCCCCAAATTAACAACGTTTAACGTCGGAGCCCAAATTAAGGGCGCCCAAATTTGAGTCTTGTTTTACATTTAAATGGGAATCTCAGATGCCTGGAAATGGCATCTTTTATCCTGTATTTTCGAAAAATTTTCTAATGAGGGGGAAACCCCCCTCGCCCTTCCCCCAGATCGCGCCTTCAGCACTCTGATGGGGACCTTTGGCCCAATACCACCGTCAACAGAAATAGCCCAAATTAGGGAATATAAAGGCCTGAGTGTGCCCCTTGCCTCAGGCGGATTTGTATGTCATGTACCAATAGTGGCAGAAACGGCTTGGCCTATTGATGTGATGTCATTGCAAAGCCTCAGTATTACATCAGTAACATAAAAACATCCATACCCAGTTACTGAATTTAAATAAAAGGCTTTACCCATTGATTTTCTGTTTATTTATAGTTTTGACTTATGAATATCTCATTAGTATCCAGACCTGCCAAGTGCCATTATCAATTCCCAAGCTGTTATTACTTTGTCTGTCAAGCTGAGATGTAATTACAAGACAGGCTGTGATGTGATAATTGAAAATACTTTAAAATGACCGTGCATCACAGTTATATATGACGATTAGGTTGCTGAACTCCGTGACATTCTTTCTCCTTGATCGATCTGCATTGGTTTGTAATGGGATGGTCATGAATTCTGCTGATTCTGAAGATTCTGAATTGATGCCGGTACTCAATATTGCAGCAGCAGTGGAGGGGACTTTACTTAGTTCCACCAAAGGTAGATATAAGAGAGGTCTCCGAATAAAGTCACTTGTTTGCCTGTCTCTGCTTCAGAGGTTCTTTTCACCTGTTAACTCATAGTTGATGTCACATCTTCACCCAGCCAATGGATGACCATCTTTCTTAAAAGTGTCACATGGCTAACTTGCTTATATTCCCGTCTTATTACATGTATTACAGCGGTGTGACAAGAGACCTTGTTGAATATCCAGTCCACATCAACATCATGTTGTTGGCAGTCATGCCAATAGCTGTTTCATTATGAAATTTCTTGCTCTACATGTACCGGGTACTTCTAGCTGGGAATTTTCCAGCAAGGAGTGCATCTTTTCCTACATGTATAATAAAATTATACAAAAAAGCCGACAGTTGAAGGATCATCTGTTGTTCTGTTAGTGTTAGCTTAATTGTAGCCTTACCATTGTTGTTTCAGGTATTTGTTACAAGTCAACTTGGCAAGGATGAATTCAAGAAACAGGTAAGAACGAACCTTCCTTCTGTATTCTGAGGTCCAATCCTTGCTAGCTGTTGGGAAATATATCATCATTGTCTGGCTTGATGATGTGGCGGTTTCAACCCAGGTTGGTGGCAACTGAGTGTACATTGTCCTGTATTATTCTGGGAGTTCTGTGGGAGCTGTGCTGTGTCTGGTTTCTGGTTCAGGTTATGAATTTTTCTGAAACTTCACCTACACATTGCCTACAATAGAGGACACAAAAACTTCATCTGTTTCTATTCTGTATCACTTGTTAATCAGGACACCACAGCCTACCAAGCATATTATGATACAATTCATCTGCGAGTCCCAAGCAACCCCCTTCACAGGCAGTCTCTTTGCCATTACATACATGGCAGTTTCTCCGCTGTCATAATATGTCATCATGCATCATCATGCAGTGCTTTATGGAGTGGAAGAGACTTTGAAAAATAACTTGAAAGCTTCATGTCTGTCAACCTGGATGACTTTTCCCAGCCAGCCTGCCTACGTACGATTTTGCACTCCAGAGAAAAGCAAAGGAATGTGTTTTTTGTGTTCCAGAATGATTCATTGGCTATTTCCCCCAGACAGTGTCAGTGTCTAAGTACACCAGTCATAATCCTGCCATCCATTTTCATGTTAATTGGGTTGCAACTGGAGGTGGTGGGTTCTGCGAACGGTGATGTTGATTACTGATGAACATCACCACCAAAGTTGTTGTTGTCAGTGTGGATATGAGGAGAGTCTCAGGCATGTGATGTTGCCCGTTAAGGGTTCAGTGAGAAGACTGCCTAATCAACCAGCAGTACCAGCTGCGTCAAAATGTCAGGCTGACTGACCATCAACAAACTCAACTGTAAGTCGCAACCCACCAACATTCAATATCAGATGACATAGCAGCCTACTACTGCTGTTGCAGGACCAAAGTTGCAAAGCACTTACATGTTTGCCCAGTACCTTTCATTTTAATTCTGACTCTCTTTGATGACCCAACAGCCTCTATTACATGCACAAGAATTGGTGAAAAGCAGATGATACCAGCTAGCTCTTGTAAGCTCTGAGCAAATACTGATATGATACAGGTCTGTTCAGTTCCATTAGGAATCGCTTTCAAGTCGACTGATGCTGCTGTGTGAATACAGAAGAGTTACCAGTGTGTGGGGTACCAGGGTAACCGCAACCAAACAGGAATTTGCTTTAGTCATGTTCACTCTACTTTGTTGTGGCTTGATAAAGGTCAACCCTTTTAGCTTTAGTCCCAAGGGTTTGTCATGATGATAATTGATTAGGCTAATGGGACATGTGAAAAAAAAAGGTGAATGAAACGGACCTTGAGCTAATAATGTGAACTTATGTTTGAATTCCGACTGATCTAATGAGCTCATCAATTAGTACATTTCCAGTGAGGAATTGCCTGTTCTGTCTTTTCCGTAGTTTTTTTCCACTGAGCTGTAAATATGCCACTTGACCGCACTAAGATAGTAAAATCACGTGAACAACTGTGGTCCTGCACAGTCTGGGAACCTGATCCAAGTGTGATCAGGGATATGATCAGACATGTATTGATCATACTAACAACACATTTTACGGATATTTGTACATGAATCGTGGTATCATGAGCACTATCAAAGTCCAGCTGTTGTGTGGCTGATTTCAAATCGATTTATGAGTGCCAGTGCAGAGTGGATGCAGGGACACGGTGTCCCAAATCAAATTGTAGAAATACGGTAGCCCAAATACCACATGATCTGTAGTTTGTTGGCAGTCAAATCCCAGGAGAAATGTGACTTAGGGGAGCAGGCTGGTGATATAGCCCCCTAGTTAGCGGCTTTGTTGACCCCAGTGACATGAATGATCAAGTTGACTCCATGTGGTTGGCTCTCAAATGGAGATAAATCATGTAGATGAAGTAAATACTGATATATCTATTTCTGATGCTGATACTGATGCTGAGTTCTACTAAAAGCACTGCTGTTGAGATTGCCTTTAAAAACTTCTCCCAAATCTCTGATACCCACATTATACATGTATTCCACAAGTCATATTAATATTCAACTCATAATATGCAGTCATGATTCAGCATTATTTCAGCTTGAATCGACTACTTCTGTACAGCAAACAACAAAGTGTTTGCTTCTAATACTTGAGTTTTTACCTTCGTGTGCAAAACTTCTCGTCAGATAATCTTCTTATGCAAACACCCAAAATATTTGCAAATCATCTGTCGTCTACATGTCTTATTCCCACCAAGCTGAAGCCCGCAGGGATCTCTATGTCAGCCAATGCTTTTACTGGGTGTCAGACTGACATGTTTGTCTACATCAAGTGATATTGAGAAATATGAGTTAATTAAACATCAACACCCCAATGTACAAGAGGAGAAAATATTATGGTGAGCCTATATCCCGCATTGGTTAAGAGTTATGGGAATGGGATTTAGATTTATTTTGGTTTGGGAGCTGAATGACAATGTATGTCATGTATACTTTGTGTAATTTGATGTAAATGTGAGGNGGCCCCCCCCCCCCCCCCCATTGGTGAAAGTCACCTTCGCTGGCAAGGTGGAGTAGTTCAACCTGGAATTGAACCCATGACAGTACATAGAGCAGATCGTGAGTTGTTGATATTTCCATCCCACCATTCTGACATTCGCCTCCATTTGGTTCATGACTAGGTCTACACTCATTGAACTGGAAAGTGACGTGTTCGCCTTATATATTTTTGATTAAATCAATCAAGACTCAATCAGGTTTGGGAATAATCTATCAGATGAACTAACTCTTCAACCCGATTGGTTATTTTCATTTTTCAGTTTCATATTGAAGACCCAGAAACATTGCAGAGCTGGCATGGCTGGGTTTTCATATCACTATCAGTGGGACAAATGACACAGGATTTTAAAAAACTTCTTTAATTGCAGTTCATTTGTCGTACTGTCCTACTTACATTCTGTATTTCATAGTAATTAGCATCAGTTTACATAAAATTGTCTCTTTTGGGTAGAATATATGGCCTTGATATGGGCATCCAGATAACTCGGTATGCTGTGCACGGACGGACGTGGCCATCCTGTGTAAACACCAGTAGCAGTATTATCATTGCAGTGCATTCTTACTGGGTTGTTCACACACAGACCATAGTGGTTGATACGCCATGTGAAAAAAATCCATACCAGAGATGTTAGTCAGACGAGAATTGTGAACCATGTCTACACCTGGGGCAGACTAAAAAAAATTGTTTCGTTAAATGCTTAATTAAGGATGCTGACCCTAGAGATTCATCCTATCTTCAATTTGGTAGACCGTGGGTAATTTTTAACAACCCATGCTTTTGTATTTGTAGGTGTACCTCTTGCGAAAACAGGCCACCCAGCGGATCCCAGAGGAAGGACTACGGTTTTACATTTGCAGTTTGTCAACAAGCACTGTTGTTTACAAGGTACATTCTGGTATCAGGAAAGACAACAATTGTTTTGAAAACAGTCATGGAGCCAGCGGTAACATCACCACTGCCTGTTTTATTTGGGTCATCACAAGAAGTGAGACATGGCACTGTGCAATGCCATGAGTGATGAGAGTCTCATTCAGCAGGACGGTCACCACAACAACCACCTATTGTAAAGCTTTTATCGTGAAATTTCTGAGTACCATGAAATCAGACTTGAAGTCAAATAGTCCCAGCCAATAAGAATTGCTGATTGTAAAGTTCTTCTCATTTTAGGGTTTGTTTGCTCCAAGGCAGTTGTTTGAGTACTTCACAGACCTTACGGACCCAGACTTTGTCACTCATTTGGCTCTCATCCATAGCAGATTCTCGACCAACACCTTCCCCAGTTGGGAGAGGGCTCATCCGCAAAGGTACATTTTAATGCTCCAATGATAAGAGAGAGAAGAGTATTAGAATTGGATCCTTGCAGATATATTGACCAACCTACTGGAAAGTCGTGAAAGAGTAGCAATGGTTTGACAGATTAAAAGAATGAGAAAACTCTGTCTGTTGATCTAGGTACCTTGCCCACAATGGTGAGATCAACACCCTGCGGGGTAACGTGAATGCCATGAAGGCTCGTGAGGGTGTCATGAAGAGCTCCAAGTTTGGTGACCAGTTGAAGTATCTTTACCCTGTCATTGAGAAGGGGATGTCCGACTCTGGATCATTTGACAATGTTCTGGAGTTCCTTGTCGAAGCCAGCGAACGGAGTTTGCCAGAGGTATGATTTGTATCCTTTGTTTAACTTGCTGATCATGATCAAATCTAAAATCTTGTGAATTCTCATGAATGGTGAGGTGTTTGAATAAAGAAGGGATATTCCCCTCTGATATGTTGCTTTACTGCTTCTGAGACAATTAGAATGAAATCGACCAATGTTCATTTCATGTAGGCGATGGTAACCCTGGTTCCTGAAGCGTGGCAGAATGACCCAACCATGTCAAACAAGAAAAAGGCCTTCTACAAGTGGAGCTCATTTGTTATGGAACCATGGGATGGACCTGGTGAGTTCAATAAATTTGCCATTTACTGTGCCATTTTNTTAAAGCCCCACTGTATTGAATCTGAAAAACGCAAATCGTCGCCGCGATTCTTGACGACGTCACGACGTCAGCGTAGTGTAAAAATGTACTGCGCTCTATCTCAATGCATTAGAGCTCCCCTACGCAGTTTTTTCACTCTCTGTTGAAAACTAGGCCTTGGTTATTAAAAGTAAGTATCAGGCAAGCATTTTGGAGACCTTCACGAGGCCCTGAGACCTCAACCTCCACTCTCCTAACATTTTGAAAATACCGTAAAATTCAATACTGTGGGGCTTTAAGCAATTGGTGGTACTGTCTGAGCAGTAGAAAAGACCTTTCTGAATTGAATAAAAAAGTAGTTTTCCATGGTAACCATAAGGTCTATTATGACATTTTTCCAGATGATCACCATGGAGCAGCTGTACAAGCACAAAGCCCGTCAGATAGCAAGTCAGAGGAAGATGAGCGACGTCACCCAGTACCATGGCAGTGTCATCGAGGAGGACAGACGTCTCCCCCTGTTCGGCTACACTGTGGAGGCTCTCAGTCTTCTGATTCTTCCTATTTTCAGGGATAAGTGAGTTTTCTTTCACTTCACATGTCAATTGGGTCTCTTTTTCCATGAAAAATGGCTTTTGGACTTTTTACTAATCATACTCGTCAACACTGCTTTCAGGAAAGAATCCCTAGGCTCCATGGGTAATGATGCACCACTGGCCTGTCTGTCTCAGTACAACCCCTTGGTGTTTGAGTACTTCAAGCAGCTCTTTGCTCAAGTGACCAACCCTCCCATTGATCCATTTAGAGAGAAAGTGGTCATGTCTCTGGTAAGTTATGCCCAGCATAGTCTTGCACATTTCCAGCCATCTCTTCTAACATCTGTTACGCCTGGTTTATACTCTACATGTATCTGCTTCAGCTGATTGGATGGAAAATGCTATTTTACTATTGTTGGTCATGCAGTGAGAGAATCAGATGAAGTATATTAACAAGGCTTTAGAATTGCATAGTGCAAACATTTGATGTCACCCCTCAGCTTGATACAGTTTCATTCTCCATTTTCAGTCATGTCCCATTGGCCCTGAGGGTAATCTCATCGAGCCCTCATCTTCCTACTGCAAACGTCTGTGGCTTCCACAACCAATCTTGTCCCTCAAAGATACAGCGGTGCTCAAGGGAACCACATTCAAGGGATGGAAGGTAACACATGTATACAATTTAGGCTAGCCATTCTCAAGGAACAACAAGTTCTCTATAAAAATCTCATGCTTGGACAGAATTGGCCATCTTGGCTGAGCCTAAAGGCACTTCTCCATATGAGAGTTTTCTCGTGCGAGTTGGCTTTCAATTAGCAGCTCAGCTGTAGAAAACTTGGTTATCGTTTGTGTCATAATTCGCCTGAGAAATCTCTCATGATTTCCGTGTACTTAATGCTTCACCTGCTCTCATCTTTTGCAGACATCAGTTATTGACATGGTCTATGACGTTACCGATGACACCAGTCAGCTGAAGAAAGCCCTTAATAAGATTTGTGATGAGTCTGTAGAAGCAGTCAACAATGGTGCTACCCTGATCATACTGTCAGATAGGAAGGCTGGACTTGAGTGTATTCCAGTCAGTTCCCTGTTGGCCATGGGGGCTGTTCATCATCATCTTGTCAACCTTGCACTCAGACAGAAAGTTGGGATTGTTGTGGAGACTGGCGAGGCTAAGTACGTGTTTCTGCTGTTCAGGACTCAATGAGTTCAATATCCCTTCAATAGGGGTCCTTCCAGAGCTCACCTTTGACAAAGAAAGCAGTGAGTGGCTCTGCCTCCCCAGGAGTTGACGATCCTATACCAGTAGAGAGACAAAAGTACGATGATTTGCATCTGAGTTATGACCTTCAATGGCTGGAGGTCAACTCCTGCTATGAACCTAATTGGTTTTCTACATCTATTGTCTTTTCCTTCCAGGGAGATGCATCATCTGTGTTTGCTTCTGGGTTATGGAGCAGACGCCATTTGTCCATATATGATCTTTGAGGCTGTTCAGCAGATGAGGGACCAAGGGGTGATGGATCCACCGGGAATGACTGACCAACAGATTTACCAAGCATTTGTTGCTGCCACTGATAAAGGCATCTCAAAGATCATGGCCAAGATGGGGATATCCACACTACAGAGTTACAAGGTCAGTATGAGGAGGTGATTCCTCTGAATATTCCCATCCAAGTTATCATACATGTTGTAATTATGCTTGGTGAATCTCCTCCACAATGAAAGACTTCATGAATGTAAGGGGCATTCTAAACTGATTCCAGCTTTCAAAGAAAGTCACCTCTGCTGCTGATCTTTTTGATGCATTTTTAGTGCAACCTACAGAGGGTAACATAATGGCAGGAATTCAGTGTTATGTTACACTTTGATATTTTCCAACTTCTTATATGCAGGTCAACCATTTTTCTTACAGGGTGCCCAGATCTTTGAAGCTGTCGGTCTCAGCCAAGAAGTAGTTGATCGCTGCTTTGAAGGGACGTCTTCAAGGCTTGGCGGTGTGACATTCGAGATACTGGGAGCAGAGGCATATAGTCGCTATGTTTACGCCTATTCTGACCGCAAGTGTGACAATCGTACTGTGACGAATCCAGGATTCTATCACTGGAGAGATGGCGGGGAGAAACACATGAACAGCCCCGTCAATATTGGCAATCTGCAGGTGAATAATCAGTGATACAATTACCGGGTACATGTACTGCCACTTTCCAAATTTGTTCGATTATGCAGCTGATGTGATTGAGCCAACTCATCCAATGATTTCTTTTGCCACAGGATGCCGCCAGGAGAAACAACAAGAATGCTTATGAAAAGTTTACCGAGTCGGCATACGAGTCAATCAAGGGTTGCACCTTACGTGGTCAGTTAGATATGATCTTTAACGAAGAGCCAATTGATATATCTGAGGTTGAACCAGCTGCTAACATTGTCAAGAGATTTGCAACAGGTTTGTGTTATTGCAGTTTCTTTTCTGATCTTGGCTACTCCTTGTAGTCATGAAGGTCAGGTCTGAAGTTGGGCAGAATTTGCAGTAGAACGAAAATATTTCATCTTCGAGTGTTTGTTACATTGGCTCAGTTCATGAGTTGGTTGTCTTCTCTTGGTCAGTGTTGTCCCTTCCTTTGAGTACTTTGTTGATTTTACAAAGTGTCTGTTCATAGGTGCCATGAGTTTTGGCAGTATCTCCATCGAGACCCACACCACTTTGGCCATTGCAATGAACCGTGTTGGCGGGAAGTCGAACACTGGAGAGGGTGGAGAAAATGCCGACCGTTACCTGAATCCTGACCCCCTGAATAACACACGATCAGCTATCAAACAGGTATGTCCGTTCATGTATGTAAAAGGCCATCATCATGACACATTTGAACTCCGAATTCTTCATACATGTATTGTTATATATTCTGGTTTTCAATGGTAAGTGTTTTTATCCGCAGGTTGCATCTGGGAGATTTGGAGTCACCAGTTCTTACCTAGCACATGCTGACGACCTCCAGATCAAGATGGCACAAGGGGCCAAACCTGGTGAGGGTGGTGAACTTCCAGGTCGGAAGGTCTCTCCAGATATTGCCAAGACACGTCACACCACTCCCCACGTTGGTCTGATCAGCCCGCCTCCCCATCACGACATCTATTCCATTGAGGATCTGGCACAGTTGATTTATGATCTGAAGTGTTCCAATCCCAAGGCTAGGATCAGTGTCAAGCTGGTATCGGAAGTTGGAGTGGGTGTCATTGCAGCTGGTGTTGCCAAGGTGAGAGTGAAGTCTAGCATTTTCACAATCTTATCTCCCTTGCTACAGTGACGCTGAAAGGAAATCCTTCCAAACTAGAATGAGAGGAATTGGTATTCTGAGTAAAAAGCTGTTCAAGGTTTAAAGATCTGCATTCCTGACATCCCAATCTTTCTCTTCAGGGTAAATCTGAGCATATAACGATATCAGGCCATGATGGTGGCACTGGTGCGAGCAGTTGGACTGGTATCAAACATGCTGGTCTGCCATGGGAGCTGGGTATAGCTGAAACTCATCAGGTCCTCACCTTGAATGATCTGAGGTCCAGGGTGGTTCTCCAGGCTGATGGACAGATAAGAACAGGTAAGGCTAATACATTTGCCTTCTGATCGAATTTTACTGCAGAAGCTATAGAATTCACACTTACTGTTTACATGGTTTCTGACAGTCATTGCTTGGCATAGGGAGGGAATAGCTCTCTGTACATGTCTGCTCTCCATTTCAGGATTTGATGTCGTGATGGCCGGGCTCCTTGGAGCAGATGAGTTCGGTTTCTCAACTGCCCCCCTGATTGTCCTTGGCTGCACGATGATGAGGAAGTGTCACCTTAACACTTGTCCTGTCGGTGTTGCTACCCAGGTATTATGCCTCCCTCTCATCTACTGACCTGAACAGGGATTCCCAGAATCAGATCCTGGGACTTGGGTTGTACCAGTGATGAAATTTAATAGTAATTCTTCATAACTTCTTTCTCAAATTTGTTGTGGATTAGATGTGTTGCTCCTGCTTGAGCTAAATGTCTTACAAAAAATTATTCTCGACATTACAGGATCCAGAACTGCGGAAGAAATTCGAAGGCAAACCTGAGCATGTCGTCAACTACTTATTTATGCTTGCTGAGGAGGTTCGCAGCATCATGGCCAAGCTCGGGTTCCGTACATTCCAGGAATTGATCGGCCGCACGGACAAGCTCTGCATGGCAAAGGAACAAGCGAATACTAAGGCGGGGATGCTGGATTATTCATCCATTCTTAAGAATGCCTTGGAAATGCGTTCTGGTGTCTCGGTAGCTGGCGGTACTGTCAATCAGGAGTTCAATCTTCACAATCGAATGGTAAGTCTAAGTTGTTCTAAGATTAATCAGCATCTTTTTGGATCAGTGAAAGTCTGTGAAAAGGTAAATTAGATCACCAATTTCCACGGAAACAATCCCAACAATACCACAACTGAACTCGTTGAATTCTAGGGCAGTCATTTGGCAAATTTCAACAGTTAACCTAAAGCAAGATTGCTGTTTTTCACAGGACTTTAAACTTCTTGATCTGGCCAAGGATGTCATGGAAGGGAGAGCTAGAGAATGTAATATCAACATGGATATAACAAATGAAGACAGGACATTTGGAGCCACGCTCAGCTACTACATATCTTGGTAAGTTTGAAGTCCTTCCCAGAACGGGGCCAACTGGGCAAGAAAACCCTGACATAATCTGGCTGTGTGGTTGAATAATGAATTAGGCAACCAGAGATTGGTGCTATGGAAGAACTGCAAAGGAAGATTGCAGGACTAGTATCCTACCCCTCCCCGTAGAGTGCCTAGGCCTATTCTCTGTATTCTTTCTTTGCAGCAAGTACATTGAAGAAGGACTACCAGATAACAGTATCAATATCCGCCTAACAGGCTCTGCAGGTCAGAGTTTCTGTGCATTCCTTGCTAAGGGTGTCCATGTCACGCTGGAGGGAGATGCCAATGATTATGTTGCCAAAGTAGGTAATCATGTTCCTTGTAATGGACCTCCGTCTGCTGGTTAAGAAAACCTCAGAATTTGAAAGTAAACTCTTGTCGATGAAAACAAGTACCAGTAATTTATGTTGACATGAATGCAGGTGATTTACGTCTTGTGCCAGTTTCAAGTTACCAAAGTGGTGAATGCCTCGGCAGTGTCAGCATTAGTTTTGCACAACTGGGTCTTACAAAGGCACAGGGAAGTTTTTCACACCTCATCAGTTATATCTATTGTTACAGGGTCTGTCTGGTGGAGAAGTGATCATCTTCCCCCCTAAAGATTGTCCAGCAGACTTCAAGTCGGACTTGAACATCATTGCTGGTAATGTTGTTCTGTATGGTGCAACATCTGGGAAGGTCTTCCTCCGTGGGCAAACGGCTGAGAGATTTGCTGTGAGGAACTCGGGAGCTATTGCTGTCACAGAGGTAAAGTTTGATTCTTAGGAGTCTGTTGCATAAAGATACACAGGATACAGGCACTTGATGAGTCAATATGAATACCTGATGTAGAAAGTGTAGGCCTACTATCAGATGTAGCCTGTCAGTTTACACCTCAGGTTTGTGCTTGGCCTTCTTGTGGCAGCATTGCTTTGTACTACATGTCATCAGCATAATCATTTGATGGGTGTGTACTTCACTGTTTCAGGGTTGTGGTGACCATGGTTGTGAATACATGACTGGAGGAAAGGTTGTCATCCTGGGATTGACTGGCCGTAACTTCGCTGCAGGAATGTCTGGTGGAATTGCTTATGTCTATAACAAGTGAGTCATATTACAGCTGATTACCCTGCCATCTCAGCAGCTACCATTGACCATCATGTGTTGCATGTCAGATATTTCATCTTGCATAGTGCAACTTTACAACAAGTTAAGATATTAACGAGGAGCTTTGAAAGGGTAGAAGCTTGAGTTCCCAGGCTCGAATCCCATTGTCATCATGAAATTGTCAGCAAGTCTCTTTCTCACTCACTCCACAGCTTGGCTTGGTGCTGTCTAGTAACCTGAAATTTAAAATCATTGTGTGCTTTACATTTCATTTCATCACTAG
>NMRB01000163.1:432500-466419 GCA_002633025.1 Notospermus geniculatus
GCTTCGTTATGGTATCCCCACGATGAAACTTGGGAAGGATGTAAGTATTTCTGTTAGTGTATCAAGAATTTCCTGACTCAGTTTCTGTTGTATTTTGAGGAAAACTCCCAGTAAGGTTATCAATAAGATGGTGATGTGATACCTTGAGGTTTTCATGATCTTCAAATGTGTATGTTGTTGAGAGATTGTTCCTTTGCATTTCCAGGTTGTCCAACGCCGTGTTGATCTTATGGAGAAGGAGGGTATCTCCTTCGTGACCAATGCAAATGTTGGTAAAGAGTTACCAGCCCAAAAGCTAAAGGATGAGAATGATGCTGTGCTCCTCACTCTTGGTGCTACGTGGCCCAGAGATCTCCCTATACCAGGTAAGAGAGCTCGCGCCTTAATGTTTGTTGTTGTGATGGTCAATCAGTTAATCAATACTCCGCATTTATAGCACTCGAATTAGGTTTTAAGAGATTTTCTCAACAGCTTGTCAGAGTTCAAACCTGAATCCCAGATGGAATAGATAGGCCTTTCTTGTAATGAATTCGCAAATGAAGTTGATCATCATGTTTCACATTTGTGTTTGTTCAAGGTCGTAAATTGAAGGGCATCCATTTTGCTATGGAGTTCCTCGAGACTTGGCAGAAGAAACAACAAGGGAATGAAAACGATTATCTCAAGACTTATGCAAAAGACAAGAATGTTCTTGTCTTGGGTGGTGGTGACACTGGCTGTGATTGTATAGGCACGTCACTGAGGATGGTAAGTGTGATTCTCATTCACTGGTGGAAGACCACCTCTCCCTTTCAATTCATTATTAAGAAACGAAGAAGGAACTTCACTCTTCAAGTAGTGAAACTTGGGTTGGGAAATGGACGAAAGTAGCTTGTGATTAGAGATATTGTTCTGTGCCGTTCTCCTGTCTTCTTTTTATTCCACTTAAATAACATTAAAATATCTGAAAACCTTTTCCTTCAGGGTGCAAAGAGTATAGTGACATTTGAGATCTTGCCCCAGCCACCTCCATCCCGCGCTGGTGACAATCCTTGGCCAACATGGCCAAAGATATTCCGTATCGATTATGGCCATGAGGAAGTCCAGGTTAAGTTTGGCAGGGACCCAAGGAAGTACTGCATTCTTACAAAGGTAAGGTGATCTGGAGTAGGATCCAGTCCTTGAATAAAGTTTCAACTTGGGAGCAGCAAGTATGACTTCAAATACTGCATTTTGCTATGCCTCATATTCCTCCACACTGGTCCAGGTGAGTTTTCTCTTGGGAGTTGGCTCTCTACTGCTGGCTCTTCACCATTGTTGGTTTAAGGAATTGATACCGAACTGGAGGTATTGGTTGTCTCACCAAACCTGCGAGGGTGGAGCTAAAATGCAGACCTAAACCCGAGGCGCTTAGGTTGCGACACCAAAGCCCGGTGTGGTTAAAACGAGGCTAATGCATTATCCATTGAAAACAAGGCTCACTGTGACCAAGGTGGTTTAGAATTCCTTACAACTTATGCTGGGACTTCCAACACAAACGACCGGCCATAATTTGTCTGTGGTTAAGTTGCCCATAGAGGGCCAACCTGTGTGAGAAAACACTCGCGTCTTTAGGCATCCATCTCTTACACCTGGCTTTGGTTCGTTACAGGAGTTCATTGGTGATGCTGACGGCAATGTGCGTGGTCTGAAGGCAGCTGAAATAGAATGGAAGAAGGATGCCACAGGGAGGTGGCAGATGGCTGAAGTGCCAGGTATTGTAATGAATTTACTCTCATACATGTAGATCATCATATTTGCAGCTCCTGAATGTGAACTGAAATCCACAACAGTACACTTTGATAGACAAGTCTACTTTTTGGCCCATATGCACCAACAGAGTTTAACCTTGACTTAGGCTTACATCTTCTTCTTCTACATCTTCTATTGTACTACGCTGAAGTTAGGGTTAATCTGCGTTGGTGCATACGAGCCTTTCAGCCCAGGCATTCATAGCAGCTGGCCATGAAGCCCACAACAGAAGGATTAACATTTCTTAATTGATTCTCATTTTTTATTCTTTAGGAACTGAGTTTGAGCTCCAGTGTGAACTGGTGCTGTTAGCTTTGGGCTTCCTTGGACCAGAGAAATATATCATTGAACAGCTGGAGGTGAAACAGGACCCTAGATCCAATATTGAAACACCAAGAGGAAAGTTCTCTACTACTGTGCCAAATGTCTTTGCTGCAGGAGGTAAGCTTCTCACAAACTTACATGTATAAATATCAACCTAGAATTTCTAAAACTTGGCTATTATACTGTGTTTGAGCCTCTGAAGTCTCCTGCTGGACATAGAAATTCAGAAATTGTATGGATTGCAAATTAATGCCGCCTTTTTGAGAATGCAGGAACAGCAGTTGACGGCATATTTCTGATTTTTCATATCTTCATTTCCAGATTGTCGCCGTGGTCAGTCTCTTGTTGTCCATGCTATAAATGAAGGTCGCCAGGCGGCTCGAGAGGTTGACATGCATCTGATGGGACATACCTCTCTTGCTGGACCAGGAGGAGTCGTCCATGAAGACCGTTACACAGCTTGAAAACAGGATTTATTCATCCCAGATGTGCTTGCAGAAAACTGAGAAATTGTTTGCCACATTGCTTTACTTACTTTTGTAATACTGTAAACCGTGAAATTTTCGCGTGCGTTTTATTTTCGTGTTCAAGGGTCAAAACGCGAACATAAATCGCACGAAAATTACTCTTCTTATTGTTCTTTTGAAGCTGAAGGGTTCCAATCGCGAATATTTATTCGTCGCGAATTCGTAGATCACCAAAATCGCGAACATTTAGCGTCGCGAAAATATCACGGTTTACAGTATGCTTAAAGTCGAGGATTCAGGATAACTTTGGTCATGGAGAGTTAGTAATCCTAGTTAAAGTACGGGTACATGGTATATGTGAGCCGCTCTGGCAAAATCAGACGCTTGTCACTCAGAAGTTGAGCCTAAACGAACTAAGATGATACCAGGACAGAATGGAAGAAATAGGTTCTTTCAGATTTCATAATAGGCAGACAATATTGAAACTGACAAACATTTGGTCTAACCTGCCAAAATAATAGAGCGACAAGCGTCTGTTATGCCTGAGTAGCTCACATATGGAGATTGGAAGTGTGCCGTAGAACCTATTGTGAAAAGACGTTATCGAACAAGTAGAATTGAAATTGGAAAGGACCTCCCTCGTCGTCCTGAGGATATTCTTCCAGATGTTAATCAAATTTCTCATGACCATTTTCTCATGACACTTTTTTGTCATAATACCCAACTTACGTCCTCCAGTTACGAAAACTCTACAAGTGCAGTCTCTTATCTGCCCTTTGAAAGGTTGTGACAAGTAGTACCGGGTACTTATAATTATGGTCCCTACATATCAATGTAGGGACCATCTTGATATCACTGGGTAGGTAGGAAATTTTTATTTCTTTCTATCTTCTTCCACACTCAATTAAGAGACGATTGTACATAAATTATTAGATGACCTCAAAAACAAGCAGTACCATCGAATAGTTGGTAGTTGTATCCAGGTCTGAAAGGTTAGATACTTTCCAAAAAATGATGTTATGAGTGTTTTGGAAGCAATTTTTGTTGTGAAGTGATGAATTTCAACATGTTCAATAAAGCTCTTGGTTTTGTTTTTTTTTCGTTTGGTTCAGGCAGTAATGATGGAACCGTCTNTATACCCCTCCTTGCCCCTTCTTCATTCAATTTCCACTTTCTGATGTAGGGACCATCAAATTTGCTGTCAAGCAAATTTCACAGTTCTAGTTCTATTTAGTACGTGTTATGAAGTTGTAGGTACATTTTCCCTGGATCAGCTGTATTCAAGTTGCAGGCCAGTTGAACTGGCACAGCTGCAAATAAAGAAGTGATGATGACACTTTACATGGTCTGCATCATCTTCTTCACCTAAAACCATTCAGACTGTGATCTGTGATGTTACACATTTACCTTTTATGCAGCTGAAGAATTTTTTTGTTACGTCATACTGTGAGAACTGTAGTAATACTTTTGGTTTAGCAATGATAGAACCTGAATCTTAGAAACATGTTCATTGCAGAACTGGTGGGTAGTCTTTATAGTGTAGAGATGTAGATGAAAAAAGAAAACATTGTGCTACCAACTTTACCAATATCAAAATTTATTTTTTTTTATTTTTCAAATATTTCTTGTTGCGAATTTAACCATATTTTTTTGTTGCGATCACATGTGCTATATTTTTCCCCAGAACTGAAGTTCGATCTTGTTGTTTATTGAGAGTGAGAGACCGTATCTAGAGATGCCATTTTCTCACGCAAGTTGGCAACTCAGTTGTAGAGAAGTTTGGGCAGTCATTGGTGTCATCAGTCTCAGCGTTTGGTCAGAAGGAAACCAACAATGATTGCCTTTCGAGAGCCAACTTGTGTGAGGAAAGCCACACCTTTAGTTTCAATGAATGTGGAATATGGCTATGACTAAAAACCAATTTGTGCCGAGCTGAATATGTTTTCACTGTTATACCAAATGATGTTGATTGTTGCCAATTTCTACTTGTTAGTTGTAGGCCTATAATGATGTAAATACATGGGGCCGTATTCAAAAAGGGTGTTTACTGTTTAAGACTTAGACAGGTGTAACTTCGTCAAATGCACAGTGGAAGTGTGTGCATTTACTAAGTTACCGGTCGGTAACTAAGTCTTAATCACGCGATGATCACCCTTTTTGAATACGGCCCATGATGGTTAGGAAAATCCATTTGAATACAGATAATGTCATGCTAGTTTTTTGATGAAATATGTGCTACTGTGGGCCTAGCTATATTATGTCTGTATTATTGCGCAGGAAATGTCTCAAGTGGCCTGAAATAGATAGATAAATACTATTGACAATGATTCATGTGGTGGAAAGATATGAAGGTTGATTCCATTGGCATTGGCCCTTGTTGAATTTGGCATAGTCTGGGAAAGAGGTTGCATTCAACTTTTATTTGAGAAAGGGTTTGAGATGCATTTATGAAGTCACAAATTTTCTCCTTGAATCCAAGCTGTTTACAAACGTATTTACTGTGACAAGTGACAATCAAACCTGCAGTATTTGGGGTTGTAGGAACTATCTTGAAAGTCTCTTGACTCTCATTGTCAGTATTTTCTGCTAGTACTGCCTATTGTCTAGTTCATCTCATGCAAGTTACCTCAGTATTCTGTTGATTCGACGTGTAGTTTGTCATAAACCAGGTACTTATACTAGCACCAAGTAGGTAATTCTGACATGTATTTATGTCGTCTTGCCCTCGACCGGTAGCTCTGAAACAATTCCATGTATGGATACACCAGCTTGAAAATATCTATGGTGGTTGAACGTATTATGGTGAAGGTTGCTTCTATTATACAGCTGTTTTGTGCACTTTTATACAATGAAGTTTAGAATGTAAGTTATCATAGTACTGTCCATCAGGTTCATGAGAAATGTGTCACTGCTAACTCAGATCCAGAGTAGTCTAGACTGGTCAGATTGGGCTGGAAATCGAGTCCATTTAAGGAGAGGGTGGTGTGTTAAGGGCTCCGCACACTGGCGACTAAAATGGGGGCGACTACCGATGCGACTACTACGTCGCCTGCCGTAATTACCTTTGCGGTCGATCAATGATGTCATCCACGACATCACTGATCTTCCAAAGAAGCATTTGTCGCAAACAAGTCAACAAAAACTTAAAAATCTGAAAAATGTTCAGTCGCTTCTGTGGTCGCAAGCCCGGTCGCCTACAAAATCGCTCGAAAAAATCGCTAGTGTGCGGAGCCCTTTAGATGTACTATTCCAGTGAGAATGAGTGGGAGAGTCTACCATGAAGCAAAGTATCATCAAAGTGTGCATTAGAAGGTGAGATGTGAAACCCACCTGCTCTCCGTAATCTGTAACTCAACATTGAAGTACCAGATTCTGTCAACAAAAATGCAACTGTAAGTGTTGTCAGCCCCTGTATATGTAACTGTGTGCTGTTCCCACCTATTGGCGAGGGTCAAAGATAGTAGTGATACATTTCACGATTGTTCAAAACCTAACCAAACTTGTTATAGGAATAAGATGTGGCCAGTAGCAAATATACATGTATATAAATAATATGAATGTGATATAAAGAGTGAAATGGCATATCAGAACTGATTTGAGAAATCAAACCATTTACTGTAGTTTGTTAAAGTAGGTTTTCAGTCTGCACCTTTTTGAGCGTTTCTGGTCATCACAGAATGTCCCATCTTGACAGAGACCTGGTTCAATGTAATTGCCTTGGAGACTTTTCTCATCTCAATCTGTGCTCTAAAAAAGTACGGCACAATCCCAATAATTGGTGAGCATGTTGTGACAAATACCAGTATTTCATTGTCCCCACTAAACATAGACTGTGTCATTTACAATGTTATGCAAATGTTCAATTCATCATTTGCCATTCTGCAATAATGCCATTGTATGATTTGGCGCTAAGTTATTCAATAAAAATAATGAGAATAAAGTTATTAGGCCTATACCATTGTGTAACAGAGACACTGTCAAGTGCAATCCAAAATGTGTGTAGACAAAATTATTGAGTTCAAATTCTGTATACATGTATTTATCAAATTGCTTCCCTTTTTGTGAAGCCAGACCCCCAGATATGTTGTCGATGGGGGGAGGGTTCTGGAGAGATGAGGGACTAAAAAACTCCAACGGACTTTTATCCCTTGAGGATGTGTCGAAGTAAAGGCCTCCATACACTGCATGAAAAATGTCGAAATAAGTCACTTACAATAGTCCGTTTAATATATGATCTAGCAAAGTGTTGCACCGTGCACGAAAAACATCAGAAAACTTCGACATGTTGTGGAATGTTATCGCATGAAGTATTTTCGAACGGACTATTGCTCTGACTCATTTCGACAGTTGTCATGCAGTGCATGGAGAGATGAGATAATCTTTATTTTACGTCCGTTCTTAAAGAACCTGTTCGCTACTCAGCGATTGTTGCTGGAGAAGATCCAACCATACTCAGCCAATCTGTTTATATCTTTGGGGAAATTGCCTCTACTCCACCGTCTGACATATATTCTGGGGTCTGTGTGTTTTACCGCATTCGATTACTTCCTCGGGCAAGCCCCGGAAGGACAAGCTGAGCGTGCGCACAACAGCCAGTAATCGAACGCTGTCGTGTTAGACACGAGAAAAATGTGCTGTGATTGGCTGAATATCCGCCATGACACTTTACTCGTGTCTAACACGACAGCGTTCGATTACTTTTGCACGCCGATATACACTGATGTATGCGAGGGCTGTGTGCATCTCATGATCGGAAGTGACATCCTGCTTTGCATCCTGGGAAGGTTACACGAGAAGCCCACCTCGGCGAGTAGGGCTAGTCGCGCCTGGTCCGAGGAAGCCCCGATGATGCAGTTCCGGTGTAAACGAACGCTGTAGAGCCTGTTCCGAGCTAGCTCGTGCAAGTAAACGAATGGCCTATTTGAGTATGTCATGTTGAGTTACCCGAAAGCCCTGGTCACACTCAGTAGCTCATTTTGGTTCCTGAAGCCACCGCTAGGGCTAGCCCTAGCGGCGGCTTTGGGAACCAATATGACAGTAGCTGAAAAACCCATCATGCCCTTGCAAACTAGGTTTTTGTCCAAGTCTCAAGTGTTAATGTTACTGTTGTACCTTAGGCCTACCATCTGTTAGTTTGTTTATTGTACCTCTGAGGAAGTTGGAAATAGTACATTTGTAAATAAATAACGCTATTGATATATAAAACGCTTTATTCCTTTCATGGTGATTTTGGCCTCGGCTACAGGTTGAAGTAGGCCCTTCTAACCCCAAACCTCGTCAAAATTTATAATTTGTAGTTTGAAATTCAAATTCTAATTTGTAATTTGAAATTTTTTGTTGGATGGAGTTATGATATGGGTCAAAAAATTCCCACTGTACATGCGCATGACGTCATTTTCCGGCAAAAAATTCAACTGCGCATGCGGGCAACGTCATTTCCGTAAAAACGTGGCATTACCCTCATTAAATATGAGATAGTAATTTGAATAAATGGCAAAAAGTGAAGAAAAAGACATCAAAATCATGCAGCTTTTCAAAATTATACCGCAAAAACGAAGAGGTATTTTAACGCCAATACTTCTTCACAAAGGTTCCATGATAAGGTTGTATGATATGAAATCAATTTCGAATCAAATATCTGAAATTTTCAAAAGTTAGCTTTTTCATGATATTTTGAAATTGTGATATTTTGACAATATTTTTCAATCTCTGTACATTTCGACTAAAAGTCATAAAATGAAGCCACAGCCGTGCCAGTTCAACTGATACATGTAGGTACTTTCTAAATATTTTTCCTGTATGTAGGCAAACAGTGGTAAGAAAATGTGGTCATTTGTAACAGCTCTGTCTTAGCCGTCTAAAAGAGACGCTGGAGGCAGGGAGGGAGATTTTGGAGCAGGAGGAGTGACAGTGCGCGTCTCTTGGTGGTCCTTTATGAAGAACACTGCATAATTTGTAGGCCCTATTCCTTTTTTTGAAGGGACATCCACTTTGTGTCAAATGTTGACTTCCTACCCCTGGTAGGCTACAGCCTTATCAACAGGAGTTGGCCAACTTCTGACATCTCTTGAATGTACCATGGGCATTCAGTAGGCTGATCACAGACAGATAACTTTGTGATTGTGTCCAATCTTAGTTTAGTCTTAGGGCATATTGTCATGCAGATTGAGAAATAGCCCTGATAATATGCAAGTGTGATGGAACTCCTAGGTATCAGGAGCCAACATGTAATTTTTTATCTCTTTTTCATTAGTTTTGTCTCAGTCAACATGTTTTCAGGGAAATGTTGGAGCTGGAGACATAATTGAATGCATTTGCTGAGTTCCCATAGTAACATCTCTGGTTGGCACATTTTACTCGTTCAGTGGCTCTGTCCCAGACGGTGGTGAACTGCAGCGAACAGTAACAACTGTTGAAGGCAACTTTTTTCTCCGTTTTGCTATTATGTTTGGATCAATGGACTGGCAATATTCTTGATTTCCCCACAGAAGAGTGAACGTGCTTGATTTGTTTGGAGAAAACAACTTTGATGTTGCAGATTCTTTTGTGTCGTCAGTGCTAAGGAGTTTCTGTGTCTAATGAATTAGTCTCTGACTTGCAGCCTCTAGAGTTATGAGTTAAAATACCATCAACATGTGTTATTGGCTTCTCTGGGAAAATATCTTTGCCTCATTAGGCTCTCCATGCAGATTTTGTCAGTTTTCTCAATGTCAGCGTGCTTGTCTTAGTGTCTCAGGAATGAATTACCACAGTGGTATGAAGTTAAGATCCCACCATCAACATGAGTTATTGGCTTCTCTTGGAAAATATCTTTGCCTCATTAGGCTTTCCATGCAGATATTGCAGTCTTGTGAATTTCAGCATGCTTGCTTGAAGTAACCAGTAGCCAAGAGGGAGGGGGGAACACTGCCACATTTGTAAGACAGCAATAAGATGCATTTTCTTGCTAAAATAGCATGGTGCTCTGGCATGAGTGGTCAGCAGGCAAAATAAAAAATCTGCCAAGACTATTCCCCTCAATTTGCAATGAAATAAGGGTTGCCAAGATTCTTTTGTCACTTAGTGGAAATGAGGGAGTCCTTGATGAGGGTCCAATTTTGTACTGTCATCAGACTGTGCCAATGTTTAATCCAATTAATCCTGAAAGCAATAAGTAGTGCAATGGTAACTACGTTCCATTTACAGAGTCAGGTTTCAACCTAGTTTGGCTTGAAGTGGGTAGTCAGAATGTAGTCAATTGCACATTGAGCTGGTGTCAACTGAATTTGGAACTTGAATACTCTTTGATGAAATCTACCAAGTCCATCCTGAGTTGACCAGTGGAATTGTTGGATTTTTGTCCTGATGTGCAGTACTAAGTACTTGCTATTCACCCAGCCTTGAATGAAATGAACAACAGCAAAAGAGGAAATCAGCATAGCCACAATATCCTGTGGCTGAATGGCATTGATTGTGCTTGATAACTGGCTAAACCACAGACTGCTTTGGAGTTTGTAAATCAACAGGCTATAGGCTGCTGGTGTAGTCCTGTGAGTAGTTCTCATGGTCGACAGTCTCTGTCATTCATAATTGATGAACCATGTGGATGTGGCCTGTTGTAAAGCTCTCTACATCCAAAGACAATTCTGTTGAACTATGCTTAAAGAATGTCCTTGTGAACAAACGACTTGTTGAAAATCCACATGCCTACATCACTTGTTAACTGAATTCCAGGAGCCTACTCACTACAGTGTGATGAACTTCGTCACTTCAAAGTTATGCGTGAAATTGCTTATCGAAATCTTGGGGAGATGAAACTCGAGAGAGAGAGAGAGAGAAAGGATACCAAATAAGATGCTGTTCATTGCCATCATTTCTTTACTTGTATCTCCTTTATTTGTGACCCTTGTATAACATAAAACTGTTTGGGTTCGGAGATTGTTTGGGCTACTCGCAGGGTACTTATGGACGCCTCGTTTAAACACGGGCCATTGAACCATCTTTTTAGAAGATGGGGATTTGGCCTATTGGTTTAAGGCGTGTGCCCCTGAGTGCTGGCGATTGATGCCATATGCGAGGGTTCGTGGGTTCGATCCTGGTAGGAAGCAATGTCTTTCACCTTAGAAACCTGATTTCTATTTCATATTCTTACCTTCAGATGAAACAGTTCACATGGAGCTGCACAAAAGGTATGTGTGTGAGTTACTTAAAGCAGCGTCATGTGACTGGTGCCAATCAGCCACTGCCACTGAAGCATCGGCCGATGCTGAACAATGATGCTGAACAGAGCTGAATGATGCTGAACAATGATGCTGAACAAAGCTTAATGATGCTGAACAGAGCTGAATGATGCTGAACAGAGCTGAATGATGCATTGAACAATGATGGTGACCAAAATTCAGTAGAAGATGATTCAATGACATGTTGGCAAACAACACTAATTTAAACAATCCTGATCGATTATCTGATAGTGTGTGTGATTTTCGCTCCACTTGAATCACCAATACCAATTATCATACGCTGGCCTAAACACCCATGTCGCGTGTCGAGTCAGCACACAATCACAATAACCTGAGAATGAGAAATTGCCGTGACAATCATGATTATCACCACAGCGATGGCTTCTGATATGGGCAAAGTAACGCCCAATTACTGATGTAGCACATTGGTGATATTATCAATCATTGGTTGTGAATGTGATTATGATGTTGATTTGTAGGGAAGATAAAAAAGTCTAGGCATGATTGGAAATGAGAATTGAATTGGGAGCTGATCCTCAAATATGATATTGTTGACACAATATTGGATATTGGGCAATCGGTAATGTCTGGGGAAAGTAGAGATATCTCTCTGGAAGCCCTGCACGCAGTCAAAGAGAATGCTCTGTATCAATGCAGAGCCATCTGATTGGGTGCCACAGCTCATGAGATGACAGCTGCTGATGTTTCCGATGTGCTGAACTGATAGATCAGTCTCCTTATGCTACAGGTGGCCGATCGATTCTTTGACTGTAACCACTGAAGCCTAGCATCTGTGGTGGTCAGGAAATGGATCCAATGAGGAACCCGCGTGCCGTTTATCCCGACAGGTCGGCGCAGCGATCGATGAGACCGAACCGACGTCGTTTTATGTGTTGACGTTGCGTCATGAAAAAATCTGCTGTACATTTTTCTACAGGAAAAAATGAGAATAAGACGTTGCCGTTATCGCCATCCTACCTCTTTATTTTAAGGAAAAAAGCAAAGGAATTTTAGAAATTTTCATCCACGACAAGATGGTGTAAATTTTAATGTCATGCGACCGAAAAAATAGGGTTTATTTCACGCCAGAAGTTAATGGAAATGACTGGAAATCACGTTGAAAAAAGAAACTTCGGTCTCATCGATCGCAGCGCCACGTCGTGACGTTAGTTCGTCCGGTTCCTCATTGGAATTGAAATGTTCTTAATCAAAGACTATGAGTCAAGTGAATGACAAGTTGAGTAAGCAGTTCACTACTCAAGTGGGTGAGACTAATTTGAGTAGAAAACAACAGCATATGCCGGACTGCTGGCCTTTGAAAATGATATTGGTTTTACAGGCTATGAGCCTGTTTGCAATTCATTAATGAAAACATGGTAGATATTGACTTCTTAATGGAATAATGGCAGAAGGGAAGGAACAGATGCACATGGTTTCCTCAGAAGAGATGGATTTTCAATTTGCAAACCTGATGTGGGTCGTTTCGTCTTCAAACATGATTCTTTTTGGGGTTTTTTGTCCGTTGATTGTTAACTTACGATTTTTTACCTTACTCGAATTCTTCATCATGTTCATATTGCTTTTCAATGGTGGTGATTTACTTGAAGAAGTCAAAAGTCAGTTCCATCTGACATTATCTCTCCTTTCAAATATGATGATTTGTTTGAAAGAAGTCATAATTTGTTGGCATGTTTCTTTCCATGGCAATCAGCCATAAATTAGTTGTGGACAAAGGAGATCGACTCCTTTCTGGGAAGAAGACAGCTTGCCATCTCCTCGTCTGTTACCTTTGTCGGCGTTCCTCTTAATGACTTGGCTCTTGGGCCAATAGCACGCAGAAAAAGATCAAGATTGGTCTCCAGTCTACTCAGTGAGTTTTTCAGCATTAGGCAAATGGTGCTGAATAGGAGGCTGAAGATAAAGCTGATAAACATGTACTGAGTAATAGATTTTCATTTGAATAAGCTAAAGTTGTGAATTTAGAGTTGAAATGCCAAGTGAGACGGGCTAGAGAGCCTTCAACCTTCTGCAAGGCCTGTATACGGGTCTCTCAAGAAAGATGTGTCACAATGAAGTGACGAAGATGATGAGGATAGAGTTCATAATGGCAGGTATGAAATTGAGAAGCCATCCACTTAAGCCAGTTTCCTGGAGAAACACTCTCAAAACTATTGATATCACATTTTCAATGAAATTTGCTGTTTAAATCCAAATTGCCCCAATTATCTTTCATTATTCCATTACATGAAGTGTCATGTGAAATGATACATTGATTGTAGAAAATAGGCGACAGGAGATGGAAGAGAGAAATTGTGTTTGGTGGGGAGGGGCTTCCGACAAGAACAGGCTGACTAATATGTAGGCTGATTGCTGAAGAACTGACTGATGTATTCCCAATATTTTAATGGAATGGCTTGTGGTCAGTGGAATGGCTGATGGACTTGCCAGTGGGCACAGAGTTGAAAGTGACAGATCAGAACTTCTAAAACGCTCCATCTCTAGTGACTATTTTTGATGTACGTCACCTGTTGTTGAGAGGGAAGGTCAGGTGAAACACAAGGCCAATCCCTTCAGCCATCTATTGGAGCAGTCCAGCCTTCCATGTCCCATCATGATGATGGTTGCTAATTGTTGATGGAATCAGGTGAATATCCTGTTAATTTCCCTGATAGCGATGTGACCAGTTTAGCAAATGACACACATGTACTCTGTTGATCCAGGCATTGCTTCTTGGAAAAGCAACAGCCACACCACAGAGCATTAGTCAGGGATACACCATTATTTGATGATGGTTAGGAAGTATTGTAGTTGTCATATATGTTAGCAGCAGTGGATTCAAGAGGGAGCCAAAACGTCTCCTCTTCATTCATCATATGTGGTTGACCAAAAATCCTTCCCAATGAAGGATTCACCCCTCGCTAGTAAATTTGTGGGTTTACTAGTACTTCTTGTTTTCTTATGCTGACCTTATGACTCGTTTGCTGTGAGGTCAGTGATAACAGCAACATCATCATTTCCACAGACTGATTGGAGAAATCTGTTGTGTTTTGCAGGCGGAATCTAGAGGTCTTGAAGAAAACCTGGAATTGGAGAGTTTCGTAGTCCATCTGTCAGCGAGATTCACTATCCATCAGTCACTGTGAATGAGGTTGATTGGAAATCAAACCTGTGAGGAAAATGGTGTTGTTCCTGTTCACTATGCCACTCTAACAGCCGTTGATGTCCTTGTCCAGCATGAGAGGTCATGTAGTATAAAGGTAATAATAATGAGTGGCATATAACCCAGGTATATTCCTGCCATGAATAATGGTACTTCTGATTATAAGTTGCTCTCCTGAGGACCAACCACCAGCGTACTCCGTCTTCATTTCCAGGGCTATTTTGATCGATGAGCCACTCTGTAATGAGTGTAAACCTTATGTTGATAGGCAAAAAGAGCTATTATTACTCTTTATGTGATTAATAATTTCGATATTGTATCTGGAATTTATTTCGCTGACTTTGTCAGCTGCATGTAGATGTTGCTTGAACCATCTCGAACGTATTGGCTCATCAGGCGTGAATGAGATGATATTGGATGAATGTGTTGTGTGTGGCACCTCCTAAAATGAAATGATAGCAGGGCCAAACGACCATAGTGAGCTGCAGCTGCTGAGCATTGTAGGTGAGCAAGATAGAATGTGGATGCGAATGTGATATTATGTTCCTGCATTAAACTCAGTTTAGAGAAACTCAATCCAATGAAGACTTCCAAGTCGGTACCAAATTGTTGGCAGACATTCAAGCCAGTTCATAAAGGTTACAGATCTTGATTTTTACCTTTCCATCAGCAAGCCATGTTCCAAGTGCAATACAACCTTGCCGTACTGGTTCAACAACTTCATTACAATTTTGATTTCTCTCAGGGGTCTATATGAAACATGAGGAGAAATAGGTGATGCCTTTTCGTTCCCAATTTAGAAACACTAGTAATACAGTGGAGAATTCAGTACCTCATAGTCCTGGTATGATGGGTCCATGGAGTGTCATCTCTAGGTTCAGATGTGTCATTTCATGCCCATTTCTTTGGCTTTCTTATTAGCCCCAGGAGGACCCTAACACCTGTTGAGATGACGTTGGTATTGATTTTATCCTTCATCAGGCGTCCTCAGTCTTGGTGGCCTCGTCACTCAGTTCTTGGTAAAGCCACCAGCACACAGGCGATATTGTAAGTTAGCAAAATTGGCTGTTGATGCCAGGTGTGGGCTGGACAGCGATGCGTGGAATCTTCTCAACGGTGATCATCGACCAGTATAAAACAAAATTGCGATATCGCTATGGCTGGCGAGAAGATCGGTGGCGATTAGATCGCTTGCGACATCACCTGATGTGCTGCTGACTTGAACACAGCCTAGATACTGTTCTACACCAGAAGGCAATAATGACTTATATGTGCGGTCGTTCCTTGCCTGAGTTGCCATTTTCATCATATCTAGGATTGTATCCTTGAACCACAACTTTAGAGGTCTCGAGATACTGTTTCGCCTTTCTGACAGCTTTCATTTCAAAGTACATTCAGATACTCAGGCCTGTCCCTGTTGGCTTCTCTGATCATCTCTGACAACCATGCGGTAAAAAAATGAAATACCGGCCAGCAATGAGAAGTTCTTTACTTCTGGGACGTAGGTGTAAGTAAGTAATCAGCCGGTAAAAAAGTTGGAACTGTCATTAGTCCTCAGTGACACCCCATTGCCAACTAGCAATCATTCCATTCTGCTGCAGGCATCCTCCTGTTTGATATTCACGCACAAAAAGTCATCTGAAAGCCTGCCTCCAGTGTTCATACAGAACCCCTGGATCATTCTGCAGCTAACTCAGCATGGGTTGCCAAGCAAATGATGGTTTAGGATGCGTTACCATACCATTTGCTTCGTTCTCGGTTTCCCTTTCCTGTCTATGTGGTATAGCCATTATCTTTTTTGTGGACAGACGTGACAAAGATTCATATCGCAGTCTTAACTTCAGTCTTTACTTTGTTCTCTCATTGTTTGGCATTTATCAAATATTTACCATTAGTAGGATGAAGTATTTGTATACTGTCTGTTTCTTTGTAATGATTGTGGTGATATTCATATTACCACTTCTTTTGATGGATATTCAAATTTGTAAATGATTTTAAACTCAGGTCATGAGACCAACTTCTTTGGTGCAGAATTCTGCCTTTGTCAGTTCTGTTGCTTTGAAGAACTGCTTGGCTTAATAGTAAATTAAGACAGTTCACCTGGCAAGGATGGTAATGTATGAGGAAGCATCTTCTGTATTCCTTTTACACAGTATTCTATGACTGTGTTGAAAGGTATCTCAGTGGTCGTGATAAATTAAGATGGACTTTTTATGTCTCATTAATTTCTGGCTGGGCAATGGAATCTTTCCTGCCTGACAACAATGGGACCATTTATATTCTCTTAATTTCCTTGTTTCTCATTATTGGATTGTTTTGTGTTGTCATTGGTTGGCATTATGGTTGTTTTTCTAAGCTCTTTGGCGTTCGAAACATGTTTGGTATGTCATCTCTGTGTGACGCTGTGGTCTTTAACAAGATTTTACAAAATGGTATAAAAGATGTGGTAGGCCTACCAGTATAGAAGGATGAAATTCAAGAACTTTGTTTTGTTTTCGGATTCTTCGAGCTTAGCTGAACATCAAAGGCTTTCTAATTCACAATGTGAAGAGATCAATTCCCCAAAATGCCACTGTAATCATCATATTTGCTCAGATCATATGCCTGTAGCAGCATGTTAGTCTTTTCATGTCTGCTCCACTGTCATCCGGTGCATCCTTTTGTATTGTAGTGATGTATTGTTGCAGATATCTGTAGAGGAGATAGAGAACTTAGCTAGGTTTGTAACATTAGAACCTACTGGATTTATGCGGCTTTCAATCTCAGTTCCAAGTATTTCACCAGGATGTCCCATTCAGGTGCTCCTCTGTTCTCCCTACCCTGGTAATCTCCTTCAGTTTGTAGAACCTACACCCAAATCTAACGCATTGTCCTCGTATCCAGGCAGCGCTGGTGAAATCCCGATTACAGATATAACGTGGGCTTCTGTCCACAGTCAAGATTTATCGCTGATTGGCGCAGCTCAGTGCGGGAATTGTCCTGATCAAACAGCCTGGGGAAAGAGGATCACTGGGTTAGTTGCTTCTGCAGTGGGACAGGGGAAGAGGCTGGAGTTTTCTAACTGCATTCATGGTGTGATACTTCAGTTTGTGATTACGTGTGGTGACTATAACAAGGATGACAATTTGGTGAGTTTCTCTTTCAATGATGTTGTTGTTCTACCATGCATGTCTTGATATAGCATCAATTACTTTGATATTTGGCTGTTTTATGTCTCAAACTGTTCCTGCCCAAAGCACTGGCCCACATTTCTGGTTATCAACCAGCAGAGTCAGCCCCCAGCAACAATTCAGGCTGTCAGGACAGTCCACTTCTGGGCAGATCCGTCCTTCATTGGCCGTAGTTTCCGCCTTCATTGCAGAACTGACTGTCTCTTTTTATGGGAGACCTAAACACATACCTCCTTCAGCAACAACCCTGACCAGAGGGGTGTCAGGACAATCCCCCTTACCTCCTCTCCCCATGGACATCACCGTACCCAACCCCACACATACCTCAAGGTTAGTTGCCCCTAAGGACATTTGCCCCATGGATATTTCCCCTTGGTATCAGGATGAATCCCAAGGTATTCAAAAGTGTCCAGCATCTTCTAAGATTAACAAAGCATTGCTGATGCCGTAACAACCATAGAAGTGATTGGTCTATCATCTTCTATGTTACACCCACTTTGATCAAGTTTTTTTGCTACTAAATCATTCCAACATATCAGCAGGCTATTTGTTTTGTCATTGACCTAAAATATCATGTTTGAGACAAGTCAATATTCTGATATAATAGCGGATATTTAGCAACTCAAGATAACAGGTCTGGCATCTCTGAATGGTATAGCAACCAGGTTGTTTGGCTTTGCAGACAGGTTATGTTTACAGTATTTCTGACAAATCATTGTAGTAGAGTGGTGGGAGGAGGCTGCAATAAATAGGATAAAGAATGTGGATCAATTGGGTTGATTTTCAACCGTTTTGACCTTGGTGCGATAGGGACAAAGTTTGTCTGGAATTTATCATTCCTTTACATATGACCTGTGTCCATCTCAAATGATGTTGTTCAAGTGACTGCCCTCTTACCAACAGAACAGTTAATTTGTAAATAGCATTGAAAGAATAAAATGGTCTTTGCTTTCAGATGGTGTCGAATATTTTGGCGACCTTTGAGCAACCTCCGCTTTTGGTGGAAAAGACTTGAGGATTTGACATCATGGCTCCAAACAACCCTTCGTTAGGCATGCCAGTGGGAAATGGAGACAAGCCTGGGGACACAGATAAGCTTGCAGTGGCCAGTGGTCCTGTCGAAAAGCCAGTGGAAGTGGCTACCAGGGTTCCTGAACAGGAAGGTAAGCCTTGGGAGTAGTTGCTTTGTGTTTAGTGTTCATGCAGTGTATCAGATCAGATTTTACCATCAGGGCTGAAGCCAAGCATTGTTGGCCATGGCAAGTATGAAGATGCCATCTCAAACTAGGGGCCTACTCAAATCCCTCACTACTCACTAGGATGGGGACTTTCTGCCCTTGCAGAGGTTTGAGGTACAAGGCACCATGGCTAATGCTGTCCCATGCAACGGACATGAAGAGCCAAGGGTGATAAAATCCTGCATGGCCCATTGTGTTGGAGATGCGTGCATGTCCATTGGCCTGCCATGATATTAGACCACAATAAAATTATCATCTTCAATTGGACAACACCATCTTGCTTGGTGTAGTTAAAAAATGTCTACCACATTCTCGCTTCTTTACTTGCATTCACGAGATGTTTTTATTGGGCCACTCTGTCATGTCTGTAGATTTTGTTCTTCAAAGAATGTTCTTTCTGCCTCCTTTGATTTCTGTTCATTAGTTCTAGGTGTGCTGCAACCATTACGTGACCCATTCATCTGCTTTTGTGTGATGAGTTCATCTTACTCTTTGAGTAGATAGCCGACTTCCTTTGAGCACTCTTGACAATTGTAACATTGGATTTGTGGAAAATATCTTTGTACACTCCTCAGAGCACTCTGTCAATGGTAACCTGGAATTTGTGGAACCTCATATTCCTATACATATTATTTCCTTGGAGTATCCTGTCAACTGTAACCTTGAATATGGAGGAAACATCACACGTTTCTGCCTCCGGATGCAAATTAATCATGGCCCAGGGGTATTGGTCTGTTGCCTTCCTTGATCTCTGTCTGGCACCTGAATCATTTATTGAGGGTGGCACCTCTACCTTGATGTGTTAGGTTTCTATTACTAAGGCCACCATGGCAATGAAATTGGGGAGGGCTGCCAAAAGTGATGACACACCATGAGACAAACTTGTTTGGGATTCTGATGGTATCGCTAATCTGGTTATAGCCTGATGTTAAAGTTACCGTGACCCCTTAACCTTTCATGTTACCACCTAATGGACTGAAAATAAATGGTGTGTCTAAAATCTAGTTGGGCAACACGTTACTTTTCACTTCATATCGAGTCTCGATGAATTAGATTGGTGAGTCAGAGACATAATGGATGATGGATCCTCATCCCCAAATTATCACATTTTCCAATAGAAGTCTGCAACATCCATATACAGACTTGTCAATGATATTGACTGCAATTATTGTCACCTGCCAGACTTAGCTCCCAGGCCAGTAAGAAAGGGAGAAAAACCCTTCATATTTATTCCTCTTTGTGGGTCCCCCCCCCACGGGAATCGAGGCGTTGCCCTTCTCCGACCTTGTCAGCAAGTGCCGGTGACTTGCAATTGTCACCTGGCAGAGGCAGCTCCCAGGCCAGTCAGCCACTGGGAGGATATATGTATTCGATAAACAGCTCAGAAACAGGTATCCTAGTTAGCAATATTGGTTGTCATGACAGCTGTGACGAGGATGTAAGCAAAAGTTCTGTTGATTTCTGCTGTGCTTCTCCTTTGGATATGTGCAGCACGTGTTCATATGTGCTGTTCAGAACTGTTCCCCACTAGACCAAATATACACCAAAATCATAGAGGCCAAAGAGGGCTGGCATTGGTCTCCAGCTTCTGTTGGTGATGGTCGGCATTGCTGACCACACAGCAGGCTGTTGATATCTTTGAATCAAAGTCCCAACACTGATGCTCTTGATATGATAATATTGGAGGAGCTATAGATCCCAGTGGCAAATCCATGTCTGTCTGGCCTTCAATTGCGATTTTGGTGAATGTCAGAGATCTGTCTCATCAGATTTCTTTGCAGTATGTAGATCGACTTATCCTAGAATTAGACAATCAACCATATTCCCCACCACATTTTGCTTCCAAGTCATGTAGTCCCTGCCATGTCGATGATCGACAGTCGGGCTTTGTGGTGTGCATATTTGTTGAATCTGTCAGTCGCTCGTGCTGCTCGGGTGATGCATTCGTATTTGCCTCTCCCACCCCATCATGTTGACACTTCCTGCTTTTTCCACCCCCAGTCATTGATACGTCAGTATTTCTTGGTAGAGTACCTACTCACGCTTTGCTAAGAGAATGGACTCCACGAGAGCACTTGGTATGCTGAGTGTGTCGATAGGTTTGGTCGGAAACTGCTCTGTGTGTCTAACTAATGGATCACTGATGCTACTAAATCAGGCTGGATTTATGTAGAACCATTGATTCTCATGTGTTGCATTTATCAAAACCTCAATGGTTGTAGGTCTGTTACATAATGCTGGCTGTCACATTTCCTGCGACTGTCCGAGCACTGCGACAGTTGCGAATAGACAACAACTCTATTAGCTATTATCCAATTTGCACTTCAGCTAATTTCATATCTATTCACATGGATGGCGTGAAAAGTCTTTTCCTATTCATTGAAAGGGATGGGAGCTGAGTGTGAGCAACCGATCGCCATCTGAGCCATTGTCTGTGATTGAGATCACACTTCAACTAAGATGAATTTGATACAGTCTGTCCAGGAGCCAATTCAGGATGAGTTGTGTTCGTGGGCTAATCGTAGATAATGGTGGTTGCCGTGTTCACCAGTTGGACTGAGAAAGGTTGACATGTCATGAATTCTGCCGTTTGTGTTCATCTGTGGTTTTCGTCTGAACATTGCTTTTTCTCCACAGTTTTTGCAAAAGTCATTGTCAATTATTACATGAACTTTTCATCCCAAAAGTCAATTGTGCTTTCCAACAGAAAATTTTGGATGTTTTTACTAGTATTTGCTGTCAATGATTTGGCATGTGGAAATGTAAAAATGGAGAAAACTGATTTTCCTAAATGGCGTTCATCTTTGATCACATCCTTGGTATCTCCCTCCCTATAGAGTTGAATACCTCTAGCACAGGGATTTGGGATCTGCTTCCAAGAACTCATTACTTTGAAAGCAACAAAGTCCTGTTCTTTGAGCTCAGCTGCAGACCTGAATAAATGAAAGTGGAGGTGGTGTAAATCAATGGAAGTGGGTGTCATCCTTCATATGATCCAAAGTAACCTATGTTTTATGTTATCAAGCCTTCTTTTTGCTTCCATTGCATTGGAAATCCTGTGAGACAGACAGTTTGTCAGAGGCAACCTGTCCACCATTGACTCTTGCTCAGTTAGATTTCCATCTGCAAGGAGAAGCCATTGCCCCTCATTTGGACCGATGAACCAGCTGGCGGCTGAACTAGGCCTACTTGAGGAATTGACAGGTGCATGCTGCGTTCACTGAGGAACGAGCTATTGGATCTGTATCGTAGGCCTACTCTTGCTTATGTTGACTCATTGGTGGGAGGCATTGACCTATGACAGCCTACTACGCCGTCTTCCCTGAGCAACGAGCTGTTGGACCTTGTGTCCCAGGCCTACTTGAGGAGTTGAACGTTCCTTAAGTGCTTGTTGACTCATTGACCTTTCTAAATATGACAGCCCACGCTGTCTTCCCTGAGGAACGAACTGCAAAGGATTAACCTTTTATTGAATTTGAGTGAGTAAGGTTCACCCATTGACATTACTTTAAAAACAAAAGGAATGCTACAGAAAGTAATGAAACTTTGCCAAGCAGAGTTTTGACATCTTATCACGCAAAGCAAAATGTCTGCTCAAAGTTAGGCTTCAGCATTCTTTTCTTTCGTTATCATACATATTGTTCTCCATCCCAGCCACCTTTGATCATTATGGTAATGAAGGGTTTTGTGTTATAGACAGATCAGTTACTTGTGGGCCAGAATATCCATCGCAATGATCAAAGCATGTCCCCCTTGGCTACAGTATCCTGGTCTCCTGATATTCTTCCCAACAGCACAACAAAGGTCGGCTTCGGTTACGTCTCTAGGTGGTTGCAGGTGGCTGTGACGTCAAAACAGGGTATTTGCGGCACCCCTCAAAAATTTGCAACCATTGATGAAAAAGTTAGAGAGTAGTTGGGACTTGAGACTCTACACTCGAAAAATATGCGAAAAGTAGAGATTGATTCTATCAACATGACCAATTTCTTTTGTGGTCCTTCCAACTCTTCCTGCACGTCGCTTTATCTTACTTAGTGATACTGTTATCAGCCAAATGAGATGATTCTTGTCCTGTTTGAATTCTATGTCGTTGCCATGTTGGGTTTTCTTATCTTTATGTCCTCAAGTGAGTTTGCTGGAAATGATTTTTTCAGTCCATATAAGGGGGCACCTCCACATCTCATGTGGACTGGAAGGCTCTAAAGTCATATAAAATCTGCTTTGTTAACCGTACTAGTTTTAGCCTCAAGATGTCATGAACTATAGTTACTGTGAAGAATTTATCTGCATTGTTCCAATTAAAAGTGCCAATACTTTAAGGCATGGTCAAAAAGATATAGTTCATTTCACCTTTACACATCTCCTTCATGGCAATCCTTTTGATTCATGAAATGGATATGACATTATGAAAAAAAATCTTCATTAATACTCAAGGCGTTTCTCAAAAGAAGCAGTTGTGCATGCTCATCATGATGGAGATTCGGAAAATTGGCGAGGTAATTGGTTTTGATAGACTACCAGCTAGCGATAAATGGCCAGCATTGTCGCTAATGAGCGGTTACATTAAGCAGAAGAAATTAGTTGCATCTCAACCAATTTAGCAACAAGAACTGATAATTTTCCACTTGATGATTCCATTGCAATACCAACTTCTGGTTCAGATAAATGTGCCGTTAATGACCTGTTTTGGAATGGAAGTTAAATTTGGAACAACTCCATGACTGCCTTTTACAGGGGAATTTGCTTCCGGCACAAGCAAATTCTTATTATGAGTCTTATCTTGTGTTTCCCTACTGGAAATTCGTCTGCCGATCATGGCTGATCTGGTGATGGGTTGATCAAAAAGCCATCATCTCCGCCTTATGTATGATGATGTGTTTTGCCTGCATGCATTGAACATTGTCCACCAATGACAGAAGCAGGTTGTGCCTAAGAATTGTCCTTTGCTTGTCAAAACTCCAGCACAGATGACGAGGCTGGTATGATGGTGTGACCAGTTTTCGTGGTACTAAGCCATGTAGGCCTAAGACTTTATCGCCCGATTGTGGCGTTAGTCACTTTGCGTCCGTAATTATTTTGTTATGTGTCGAAAATAGAGATATTAATTTACCGTGAAATGTTTTTGTCTCGCGGGCGCGCGCGTGAATAAACGTGAACGAACGGGAAAAAACGGGAGTACCACGAAAACTGTTCTTCCCCGAAAACTGGTCACTCCATCATACATATACCCCGTCTTATCCTAGCTGTTGCATTGCAGATTTCTTTCAGAAAGCAATCATAGATCACCAACAGTGCAAACTTGTTGTCAGAGAATGAGAGATATTTGCCTTCTTGTGATGACTGTTAAGAAAGAGGAAACCACTCTAAATATTTATCAAGTGTTCCCCATGAATAGTCAATATGATAGATAGCTGAATTGCATGCATCTTGTCATCATATCAGATGTGTCAATGAGGAAAATGTCCCACCTCAATATCTTCTAGTAGCAACATTTTTTTGCTGCTGCCTCCGAGAATACGGCTTACATCACCAGGCTTTTCCACAACTCTCCACGGAAATGAATCTGTCATAGTTGCATCTCATGGAGGAGAACCGTATTACTAGCTCTGGCTTGACGAGCCATATATTATGGGTGGTATTTTCCGCCACAAAGGGATCGCACAGAGGGATATTCAAAGAGGGATTCAAAGAGGGATATTCAAAGAGGGATTTAAAGTGGGATATTCAAAGAGAGATTCAAAGAGGGATCTTCCAAGAGGGATGTTTGCAGAGGGATTCGAAGAGGTATGTTCGAAGAGAGATATTCAAAGAGAAATATTCGCAGAGGGAAGTATTCCTGAGAATAAACAAAATTGTTTGTTCTTAGGTGAATGACCTCGACTATCCCTTACATGTACATCCATCTACGAATATCCCTTTTCAAATGTCCCTCTCCGAATCGCTCTGCAAATATCCTTTGAATCCCTCTTTGAATTCCTCTTTGAATATCCTCTTTGAACATCCCTCTTTGAATATCCCCTTTGAACATCCCTCTTTGAAGATCCTTCTGTGGATGTCTAATGGAAACAACATAGAAATATTCCCTTTTTGAATATTCCTCTTTGAATTAATCCCTCTGTGCGATTATCTCTTTTTGGTGGAAAATACCACCTGTAATATATGACTGTGGAACATCCACCCAACAGACACCCGTCTTCACCATCCACAGGCTGCTGGAAACAGCCATACTTTTTTCTAACAGATACATCTACGTGTTATATTGTCATTTACATATCAATTTTTTGTTGCTGGATATCCAACACAGTCGACGGACAGAGGAGACTATGGATCCAAATGAGCAGTGAATATTGCTTGCTGGAATAATGGTCCAGGTACTAATGATGCTATACCATTAGGCTAGCCATTTATGTTCGTGATTCAATGTGATGTGGAGAATGTGGATATAACATGTTTGCTCATTCCTCCTAGTGAGAATAGTATACCCAGGCATGGACGAGTGTGTTGTTAAATGATGGATGAGAATATAAAACGGCGATAGGCACAATGCAATGCCGCATGTTGCTGAACTGGATGATACTGAAAGGAGAGCTGAGAAGCAATAACAAACCAATGTCCATTGCTTTCATGGTCAGTAATTCTCATTACTGAGGTAAAGTTCATCTGCTGCTCAACATAGTTTACCTGGTGAGCAGATGACGCAGAATTCCAAAGCTTTAGTGACGCCATGATGCTGTTTTCAAGTGAAATTGCGTTACACCGCCACAATGACGCTGCTGTACTGTTTAGTAGGATTCAGCCCCGCTCTATATGATGCCAAAATTTGGCCGGTTCTGATGGTTTAACTGATCAGATGTTGACTTCAGAGTGTCTCTTAACGGTGCATGAAGAAATTGACAGTTGTTGCACTAGCTTTACAACCATTCTTGGCTCACTGTCTCTTCTGTCCATTTCAATTTCTGTGGGCGTTTCTGGTGAAATGTTTCTGCTTATCGTGTTTGGCAGTCCTCTAGGAAAAGTGTGTTACATCCGTGGAAACCAGATTTAGCCATCAAGTGAGAATGACCATTGATGTTGCTGATGATGGTAATCACCATCCTCTTGAAGTTGCCTGTCAAAGGGTGGAGTAAATTGCACCAATCAGGGAAAATCATGATACAGATAATGAAATACAAGTCTGGCGAAGTTGGAAGCTTGCAACAGATGAGTTGGCCTTTTGCATCACTTGAGACCACTGATTGAGTAGGTGAGGTGTAGATGCCTTGCCCTCCTGCCCACTCATTTCTGCCAAACTTATGTCCATGTCCAGTACATTCGGCAGTTATACTTCACTATACATTGCCAGGTTTTAGGTATAGTAGCATGTTGGAACCACCCGTTTGCCAAATAACTAATTCTGAATCCACCTTAAGAGCATCCTCCCACAGCCATGACAGCAGGGGCTTTACCTTGCTCCTTGTCATTCATTCCCACAAATTGAGGTGAAACCCACCGCTGCGGGACAATGGCTATAGAGGCATCTCCGTCTATCAGAATGCTGACAGTGTTGGTTCTTATCAAATATGAAATACATGTATAGTCAGTACCGGTACTCCAGGACGTCTGACAGGATGCTCAATGACTTTGATGATCCCTCCAGACCAGGAACTGACACAACACAAAAGCATTCTTAGTGCCCCATGGCGTATTTCACTCCGTCAGAATTTCAAGCTGACTAATTGAAATTCTAGTGCTCTTTTGATACCCATGTCTGGATTACGAAGCAAATTCAACTCCTTGTGGATTTCTGTTAGACTTTAAATCTGCTCTGCTCTCAACAGCATCCCATGAGAGGCTCAGGTTCTTGGATTGCTTCACTGAATGATAAACTGTCCTTGTGTAATGGTCATCAGAAACATGTAACCTTTTCAGTGCCAGAAATTTTTTTGCATGGCTTTGCTGAGTCCTGCTAAAGCGGTATGAACACATCATTGGCCACTGATCTTCTCGCCAACACTCCTTGTAGTGCGCTTCGTTATGTCTCACTATGGTGGGAATTGGCACCAAAGTGGTTGAATACGGTAACTTCCACCTGGTGGTATCTCCAAATCATTGTCATTCTGTCTGGGAACCAGTACCTTATGTCAAGCCAACAGCACCAGGCAATATTGCGAGCGATCTGATCGCCACTGATCTTCTCGCCAACCACTGCAGACTAGACGATGTCGGTTTTGGTATTGTTTGGTATTGGATGAAAATCGCTGACGAGAAGATTCCACACAGCCGATTTTGCTCGGCGTTGATCAGATTGCTTTTGGTATCGCCTGGTGTGCTGCCTGCTTAAAGCGTCATGTCATCACCTCTCTTATCAGTTGTAATGGCTTCAGTTGTAGGGCATTTCCTCCACAAAAAGATCTGTCCCCGTAATTTCTTGCCAATCATTCCTTATCTTCCTTCTGGCTAAACTGTCTCTCACACTAAGTTGATAACAGGTCACTACACCGACATCATACCAAAATGTGGGTGACCTGTTATCAACTTAAAGTGAAACAGAGCTGTTCTCTGTACCCGTCCACAAGAGAATAATGCATCATGCTTAATACGTCTTTCTGTTCCTTGGTGCATTTCTTGCTCAACTGAATAGAAATTGGTCCATATCACCCCTGAACTTAAAGAATTGGTCCATTATCACCCCTCCACCATCACTTCATTATTCCTTTATCGGCTTCATATCTAACTGGTAACCTCATTTTGTGCAGTTGAGGTTCTTCTTGCAGGCAACTTCTCATCACAGGCAACTTATCGGATATTCTCGGTCTGATATTGATTTTCTGTTGTCTCTGCCCTGGAAACAGGAGACATTTGTAGGTGACTTGAATCTTGGAGTCGAATGACCTAGTTGTAGACTATTCACTGGGAAATGTTGATAGACCTCTTCAAAGTCCATTAGAAGGGACAGCCAAGAGTGAATTTGTTGCCAGGTTCTTGTAGCAAGGCTTTTCAAAGTCCATCAGTTTGGACAGCAAGTGTGAATTTATCGCCAGGTTCTTGTATCAACGCTTTTCCTGGTAACTGACTGTTTGACTGCTACCACAGTGATATGATTCTGTTCTTGAAGTGAACAGGTCTTTAGCATGAGTACTATGGCATTTTAGGAGTTCGTATAGGTATTATGGTATTTAGGAGTCCGTATTGATGTTGAGAGTCGTGGGATGTTGACAGTCCGAGATTGGCAAACAGGTTTGTCTTATATTTCAATTTAGATACAGTTGTAGAACATATATTTCATATGGAATCCTTGGTGTGTCAGGGGCATGTCGATGTAATTAAGAATTGGAGACCAACCCTACAATAGCTGCTAGCGCTACTTGACCTAGAAGGATGTTTCTCACCAGCTGTGCCGATGCCATGGTGAACCAACGGTTTCCAATTTATGGACACCCGTTTCCAAGAGGCAAAGGAATTATAATACAAGAGGTTATAAAAAACTCTATTATGCATGGCAACGAGTAGTTTACCAATATCATGATTTAGCAAACTCATGGGAGATTTACTGCTGCTAGTTCGTGTCGGTCGTACAATGAACCAAATGTGTTTGCGCAACATTTCATTGTTGATGGGAACGTACTGAGTTGTGCCTGGATTTACCATCGGCATAAACTTCCTCTGTTTATTCTCGATTGTTCATTTGCTGCAATTGACAATATTGTTTTATTCATTGGCTTTGAATTGGGAAACAAGGCACCGACAAATTTTGTTTGAGTTACGTTTTTCGAGCTTCGGGAGAAAAGAAAGTTGCATCCGATCCTATGTCAGGGAGAGCAACTCTCTTTGACACTTAAGTTAGTCATTCCCACCTGCATTTCATAAAGGCAATGTTTTCTCTTGAGCAGTATTTGATGCAACCTCTTGCTCTCAAAAACGGTGCTTCATAGTTGCCTTCATTACCTCGCGGATAGCTGCCTTCATTACCTCGCGGACAATCAAAATGACATCAGTTTTGTCCATTGCTTCCAAACAAAACGAGAAAATTCCAATGAAACTTGGTGAAAACACCGATGAAGCCCTTTGAGAATTGGAGAAGTATTGGTTGGTTTCTCTCTCTGGTGATTTGTCACCATCAACGTTGTTGGAGAAAGAGTCGGATATGAATTTTGTTGGCATCTTATCACTTGTTGTTCACAGCATTCTGTATGATAAATCCAGATAATGGAATTTGTCTGTTAGCCCAGCTTGTGGATAGGACCAACTCGTTTTATCAAAATGAGGCGGTGCCCTTTCTGGTGACAGTGAATTTTCATCATCAGCCTTCCTGTTCACAAATCATTGGTTAATGTTATGAGGTTATTCAGCTCACCTTCATCAGCCTGTCATTAATGCACGGTCATGATGAGGCCATAATAATCTATGGTAAATGTTGGTGAAGGACGTTTGGTTAATTTGAATTGATATTTTTTCAAGGCTATTGTGTCACCTAGTGTTCTATGTTTTTTGTGCTGGGTTTGACTTTGAGATTTCACTCCCAACTCAAAGTGGTTCTGTGCACTTGCACTTCAACCAAAGTTACTCCATAGCAGATCATTCTTGATGGTTTCCAATGCCAGTTCAGTGGCAGTTGGTATGGTGCACGCTGCCATTGAACCCAAGATACAGGGAGTCCTCACCAACACTATCTTCAGGTCCACAGTGTTGAGGCCTCCTGTTTTGATGTATAATTGGCAGTAAATGCCTATCCAGTTCAAATGTAACCCATGAAATGTAAGGGACTCATAGCCAACACAGGAAGACAGAATTGGCAAGAACTCCCTGTAACTCACTCAAGTCTCATGTCAAATTTTTGTGTCCTCTCACTCTCATTCCAGATATCCCACTGATCTACGTTGTCATCATCCTAGTGAGCGTCAGCATCCTCGTCTTCGTCATTGCCGTCTACTGCACCTGGCGTTGCTGGAGAGCCAAGCGCAAGGACCACTCCTCGGTCACAACACCTGACAAAACTCCCCCTGGTGTTGAAGTGACAAACCTCAAGATCAGTCAAAGTGTACCGGACTTGATAGGAGATAATGAACCGGTGAAAACGAAAGCAGGGATTTTGAGTCCGTTCCGATTTTCCAAGGTTGTACCAAGACAGACAACTCTACCAACAGTACCGCAGCGACATTTGTCATTCCAACGTCAGCTTTCTCATAAATTGGATTTATCAAACGTTGAATTTTCTGTACAGCGAGTTAAATCAAAAGGACAACCGGAACTTGGATCTCTGAAACCTGAATTATACCGGCAATACTCGGAACAACGGCGCCAGTCGCATTTATGTACCACAATCTGTGGTAAATTGTACTTTTCGCTATTCTATGAACATCATATCGAAAGTCTTCTTGTGCATGTAGTGAAAGCTGAGGACCTACCAGCAAAGGACTTCTCGGGCACATCAGACCCATATGTGAAAGTTTATCTCTTGCCTGACAGAAAAACAAAATTCCAAACAAAAGTTCTACGGAAGACGTTATCACCAGAATTTGATGAAGTTTTCAACTTCAGTGTGCCGTACAACGATCTGCCAAATAGGATGTTACAGTTCAGTTTGTACGATTTTGATCGGTTTTCACGCCATGATCTCATCGGTGTTGTACTTGTAAAGGACTTGCTCACTGACACGGATTTGTCACAGGAGACAGATTACTGTCGGGAGATCCTCTGTACACACCAGGTAAGTTCTGATCAGTGACATGATGAGGGACAACTGGAATTTCTTTGAGATGAGTACGGAGGAATTTGGCTCTCTTTGATTCCACAGTGAAGTGGTGTGATGTCAGGCAGGTAGCACACGTATGGATGTCTCAGTGAGGTCATCTCTCCGAGCCATGTCTGTGGATTTCCTGTGTGCTCTCTCATCTCGCCAAAGTGTTATGTCTGCAACACAGCTCTCGGACGATTTCCAATCTCCCAGAAACGACTCTGTCGTTGCTGCTAGCTTTTGGTGTGCTTTCCCTGAGATGGTCTTGTGCTGCTACCTTCACATCCTGCCAAACTGTAGCTTCGAGAAGATCAAGGTCTCTGCGAGGATCAGTGAGAGAACTGAACACATATCTTCCTTTATTAGTAGATACCAAAGATGATTAGCCACAACAGCTCTTGGTGTATATTTCTAACTACCAGGCAGGAGATCCCTCGATTTGATATTTGAGAGGTTTGATTGATTGATATTTGAGAGGATTTGTCGTAACACAATTATCCTCTCATTGTAATGCTCTCCAGCTGTACATTGCTGTTCGGTTTGCCAACTTCCATTTGTCGATGGTCAACCTTCCATCGGTATTAGTAGTCATCACTACCATTCCTTTGACCAACCGTGAATTCTGGAGATTGACTTTTTGCTTATTATCATTTTGTGTGTCAATTTTGTGCTTTTCTGTATCTTGGATTCCTTTGACCAACCTCAAGCCAGATAATATTTGGCACATACTACCTTTATGTCTGGAACAATTTGGTGCCTTTGACTAGTTCATGTAGCAGCCCGCTGTACAGTTAGCTACACAAGGTTGCAGCATCAGCATCACCATCCACCTATTTCATTGATCATCTTCAGCAAATTCGGCCTTTATGAAATGGCCGATGTATGATCCCGTTTAGGTGTCGTATGAACGGGCTGGCTAAAAGTGCCATTTGTGCCCAGCATGGTACTACGTAGTGTGGCTATTTGTGAGTTGTCTATTGCACCCCTGGTTGATACTCATGAAGACCTTGGAACATTGTTCCCTACATGACATGTATATTGGTGTTCTTTTGGGATTAGGATGACCTTGAGTATGGCTGGTTAATGGCCCCCAAGGACATACCATATCTGCTACCTGCCATGGTAAATATTAATGGCCTCATGCAGAGTTGTCCTGGTGATCATCATTTTAGAAGTGATGAGTTCCAGGATTGTTGTTTGTGATGGTGCAGCCACACCTTGTCCCATCAAGTGTGAATTATTGATATTGTTCAACTATAACATTTGAATTTAAGTGAATATGCTAGCTATGTCAGCAAATACCATAATAGTCCACACCGGTTTAGTATTCTGCCATGACTTGCTGGTGAATAGAGTGATTGAAAGATATACGCCTATTTTCAACTTAACCACTTGAGTGACGTGCATCCCGATTGCCAGGACAATGGCATCATGACACAGAATGCCAAAGGTTTACGTTACGAGTGATGTTATGATACTGTTTATATTAATGACGTCGCACAATGATGTCATTGTCACAGGACGACAGCACTCTACGTCGTAACATCAAAATATGATGAGCACTGAAGTGTGGTTTGGAAATAATTGGTTAGAAGATAGGGCATCCAGATTAGGGGTTCCGATGAAGTGGACTGCATGGAAGGATGTTTTGAGACTTCCTTTTCAGTTACGAGAAGGACAGATGTCAACAAAAGGCTCACACCTTGTCAGCATCATTCCTATGTGAAACTGACAGATGTACACCCCTCCTTCATCACGTCTGAATCAAACAAACCTTACTTTCTTTCTGCAGGAAAAAGTCGACTTGGGTGAAATGATGTTATCGTTGTGCTATCTGCCGACTGCTGGGCGTTTGACCGTGACCATCATAAAAGCGAGGAATCTGAAGGCAATGGATATCACAGGATCATCAGGTTAAACATTTGAAAGAAATAGTTGTCTGTTTCTTTGATCAAATCATTGTTATATAGGAAACACAAGCAGAACGTGTCTTTATTTTGGCTCGGCCTGTTGGTGCAAAAATTGGCTTTAGAATGCGCTGTTTCTGAGTTCTTTCTATGCATGTCATTTTATACTGCAAGTTGGACATCAAAAATTGATGTCATGCATGTAACTTATTGTCAGCTGATTCCATTTGTCACTTTTCCAGACCCGTACGTGAAAGTATCCCTGATGTGCCAAGGCAAGCGAATAAAGAAACGGAAAACATCGGTGAAGAAAAATACTCTGAATCCTGTCTACAATGAGGCATTAGTTTTTGATGTACCACAGGAGAATGTTGAGGATGTAGCTCTTATGATCAAAATGATTGACTACGACAGGTATGTAAATCTGAGAAATATCTGAAGTGTGGCTTCTTTTGCGATGCGAATAATAGTAACCATTTCCTCTCGGAAATTGCCAAGCATCCTAGGTGTCCTTCAGTTTGATGAAACTGAAAGCTAAAGCAGTCCGCCTGCACATGCAAATGATGTGCAACAAAGGCAATGAGACCGATTGAAAGTCTTCGGCCTCCTCCCCACACTTGGGGAGGACAGGCCGAAGACTTTCAATCAGTCTCATTATTGCATTTAGCAGTGAATGTGACCCGTCATCGCAAAACCAGTACTTACATGACTTAGTGGTTCTGAAGTTGGCAGGTTGAGACTGGTCAGCGTTTTGTCAATTTCAGTAGGCCTACGCTTATTGTCTGTCATTTGTAAAATCTGAGTGATTACATTCTTCCTTTACCTCCTAGAGTTATTTTGGTTGATCCTGGTTAATATCTTGTGGAATTAATACGGGTTTTGCTGTGGTGAGTTTCAAATCTTTTGTAAGTTTCCTCAATGCTACCTCTTCATACAATGGGAACATCCGGAGAAGTTTCTGGAAGACTTTTCTGGCAGTGTGGGAGTTGATCCAGGGATTATCTGATCATTCTTATGTCCAGTTAGTTCTCTTGGGCTTTGTCGACTGCTTTTGATCAGCAAGGAAGAAATGTTTGGTCGTTGTCTGATGGTCTATGTCCCTCATCATGCTAATTGAGTACGCCTTAGGAAACATTCCTGTGACCACACTCATCAGATCAAACCATTAGAGCATGGTTGATTATCTGCGTCATTGGTATTGAGGATGGTAATAGGTTCCACAGCCAGAGACATACCAACTCCATTTTCCACGCATTATGGAGGCAAACTCCAGCATAATTGGTGAAATTCAGGAGGTATTGTCAGGGGGTTATCTACCCTGTATAGTTCTTTCATTCCGTATCCTTCAGACAAGACATGGTTGAGTCTCCTTGGAGACAAATCAGATACGAGTTGAATATGATAGTCTCGTGAATATTTGATATCTCAATCTAATAGTGTTCAACACTAAAAGAAGTCAGGTTTTCTTTCTCGATTCCTTGCACATTGGTGTAGATACTAAAGCACTCAACCTGGGGTACTTTATTTGTTTTCTCTGTCATCGCTATGGCGACGGGCGAGTTGAGAATTGTCAATATTTACTCGACGTTGTCCCTCCCAGGTGGAGAGATTGGAAAAGAGAGGAATGGTAAATGGAGGAGTTGCTTGTGTCTGGATCAACACGAGTTGATTGGATGTCTTGGAATGATATCTGCCCTGGTACAAGTGTTACAAATGTAACAGCTCCTATCCAGTTTAAGCCTACACCAGATGATGTCTTTCGAGTGTTCCTTTGAAGTTGTCTTGGAGGAACTTCGACTTCACTTGGAGCTCGGGGCCCGGTTGCACGAAGCTCACGACAGCGCTATCTTGGTGTTAGTGCTATCTTCATGTTAGATGACGTAAAAATCCATTGTTCTTTTACGTCATTTAACATCAAGTTAGCGCTAACACCAAGATAGCGCTGTCGTGA
>NMRB01000163.1:466520-481635 GCA_002633025.1 Notospermus geniculatus
CTCGGTGAAATAATGACAAACTGTGGCAGGTTCGTCACTTTTGTTGAACTTTGACCTCTGTGACCTTGAAAAGTAGGTCAAATCAAAAACCCGTTATATATGTTATGTATCCTTATTAGCTACACCTATGATAAAAATTTGGAGATGATCTAGTCATTAGTTCAGGAGTTATTGCACTTTTTGTGTTTTTGGTTTCCGCCACCTGGTGGCCAAACTGAGAGTCGAATCGGACCGAAACTTGGTGTCGTGGGTCATCTGACCTAGGGGTATATATACCAAGTTTCAGATCAATAGCTCCAGCGGTTACGAAACGTGCCCTGCTAACGGACAACGACGGACGACGGACGCTGCACCATCGTAATAGCTCACCCCAGTGAGCTAATAACACAGTGTATTAAAGCGAATCGATATCGAAAAAATTTGATTTAGAAATAGAATTGGAAAGGGGACGAATTTTCGGGAAAAAATGTAAACAAAAATGTCGCCACTCTGATTGGCTGAATTTTGTGTTAACAAACACCAGCCAAATGTAAATAAAATCCGCTATCAATTCGCTTTAAGACCCCCATTCTCGCAGTGGCCAGTTCCTGGTGTCATCCGAGGTCGGTAAGGTGTGATTTTTGGCAAGTTTTGGATAAATTTTGTGCTATCACATTTAGCACATATCACACCTACAGACTGGTCATTGTCAACAGAAATTTTAGTTCTTGGTCAACAGAAAATTAATTCTTCGCCATTAGAAAAATAATTCTTGGACAACAGAAAATTAGTTCTCGGTCATTAGAAAATTTATTTTTCTCTCTTACAGTGAAAAATTGCTTTATACATGTAGAAGTTCCATCCTATCAGGAGTCAGAATTTCACATTACAAGCTTCATTCTGTCCTCTATTTTCAGGGTAGGAAGCAATGAACTGATGGGCTGTGTTGCTGTTGGTCCCACATTCTTTGGTATCGGTCGAGACCACTGGTTTGAGATGTTGGAGAGTCCGAGAAAGCCAATAGCCGAGTGGTACCCACTGTTGGAGTCGTTCCCTGGCCTACATGGACGTGGGTCTGTTTGTACGCCTCCAAACACTGCAGGAAGGGGAAAGGGATGCTTGCCATGAGGTTCCAGTTTCACAGCTGATGGATCTTTACCGCTTTGAGATTTATCATCAAGGATGCTAAGGAAGGAACTTTCACTAATTGGAGATTACCGACTCCAAAGGGGCATCCTTTGCTGGAATGATGAGGACATTCTCTGTGGTCTTGAAGGAGGACATTTCTCAGTTCTCTGTGCTCCTGAAGGAGGACATTTCTCTGTGCTCCTGGAAAGAGAACATCTCTCTGTTACTCTGAGAGGAACTTTATTCAGAGTAGGGACAGATGACAGCACTAGTGTTATTCTTTGGCTAGGACTGACTCCTTTCAAAAAAGATAGAAATTGTAACCAGATCTGGGAAAACCAGGCACATGTCTCCCAAGAGAAAATGGTTAAGGATTACAGCAATATTTCACAAAAAGGCTGAAATCAACGAAGCTGTAGCAGAAACAATGATAGAACCACTTGTTATTGGCTGGAGACCTATAGTACGCCTGGTTTTCAATCACTGGGTAAGAATCCCTCATCCCCACAGCCCTCACTGTTAAGCAAGCCTCACTCTCATACAGCGGTATTAACGTTCCGCATGAGCGCACGCGAATAACCCCCGAATGTGTGTGATTTGTTAAGACAACACTCATACAGGGGTATTAATGTTCCACATGAGCTCATGCAAATACCCCAGTGCAATTTGTTAAGACAACACTTTCATATAGGGGTATTACTGTTCCGCATGAGCGCACACGAATAACCCCAGACTTCCGTGATTTTTTAAACACAATACTCTCATACAGGGGTATTAAGGTTCCACATGAGAGTATTTCAAGAGAAAAAAGAGAAACTTTTTGTTTAAAAAAACAGTTTTATGTGGTGATAATGCAGGTTACATGTATTTCAGAAAAACTTGGTTTTTGTCCAGAAAAACTAGGTTTTTGGAATAACTAGACAACGGCTTACCATAAACTCAATGAGTTCATTGCGACTTACAGATAAGCCAGAGATGGGAGGATACTAAGCCTATGAAAGGATGTATTCAGTGGTGGACCAAAAATGTTATTGGTGGACCAGAATGTGGCAATTATTTTGCTGTTTTATTGTTGTCATCTTTCAAATTATATTTTTCTATCACACGCTGTATATATATTGATGCTTCGTTCTTCACCATGTGGTTAATTGTTATCCTATTGTAACTAGGCCTATGACACTAATGACAATGATGTGATTAATTATCTCTGAATATAAATTGCTTTTTAAAACTTGGAAAAAGCAACTCCATGCCTAGATATGTCTTCACTTTGGACAAGTAAAAGGTGCTCCTCACTCATGGAACTTGGCACCCAACAGGCAATTCACTACTGTTACACTGAGACATTGATGCAATGCCCCATTTTCTGCAGTTGAGTTGCCCATTGAGAGCCAATTTGTGCAAGAAAACTCTCATGTTGTGGGGCACCTTAGAGTATTTTCTAATCTAAAGAGGTTGAGCACCGAAGTGCACTTGTCTGAAAAGGTACTGCAGCTTGGGATAGAGCTGCTATGACCCTGTAGATGGCAGCACATGCTTCCTAATGGAATATGTGACCCACTCTGGCGAAAAGAGTCGCATGTTGCTCAGAAAGTTAACCTAAACGAACGAAGATGACACCAGGAGAGAATGGAAGATATAGAATCTTTCAGATTTCATAATAGGCCGACAATACTGAAACTGAAAAACATTTGGTCTCAACCTGCCAAGGTAAGAGCGACATGCATCTCGTTTTGCCCGAGTGGGTCACACATACCTAATTTTCATTTCTCTTTTACCAACAAAGGTATCGAGCAAACATGTCAGCGGTATTCTGCAAGATAGCGATTCTGCAAGTTAAACAGAAGTCATTATGTGAATGGTGCTGCCATCTAAAAGTTGAACGTCGAAGTTATGTGTTATTGTTGTTGCTGTTGTCCTAAAATTTGTGTATCATCAGGACTTGTTGTGTATCAAAGTTTAATTTTGCACTTGTGATTATATTTGCTTGCACTCTGTTGTCTCCCACAACCTGAAAATCAGAAATAAAGTATAGCTTGTCAGTGTTGAGCAAGATTGGATGACAGTACAGCCCCCCCCTCGCTATTACGAACCCTATGGGGTCCAAGGGTTAAGTTCGTACTAATGTGGAGTTTGTAATAGCAAGGATTTACCCCCAGGGATTTACCGTACATACATGTCATGAAATTTTGGGAGCCAGATGTTGGGTCCATAATATCCGGGAGTTCGTAACATCGAGGTTCGTAAGAGCGAGGGTGCACTGTACTTCAATTTGATCACTAACTGTGGAAGCAAAATACTCATGTTATGAAATAATACTAAGAAATACTATCTAATGTAGCCCATTTTCTTCTGTTGGCTTCCATAAGTGTTGAAGGAGTGCAAGAGAGAGAAGAAACAACATTCCTCATCTTCAATTGAAAACAAAGAGAAGATGAAGTTAGTACCGGTACTTTGGATGGCCAAATGCAGTTGTCGTCACTGTTTTTGTCTTGCATGCCATTTGTCAATTGAATTCTGGAGTTAAATAATTTTAAAGGCAAAATGAAAGGTATCAAAGGATGCAATGACGTGATGGGAATAAAGTTTGGGATGTGGATGTACATACAGGCAAGGATGACTAAGTTTGTCAAAATATGGAGATGGTATTTTTCAAATGAATATGATTTGTCGGATGTAGAATGTCAATGTTCTAATAAACCAGACATTATGATTTTCTACAAAATCTTTGCCTTAGTTCATTCTGGCATCTCAAAATACCTGAAGGGAATTGATAATCTGAAGAAGGTGGAATCAATAGGAATTTCTTTGACTCATGTTGGAAGTTCGAACTTGAGACACTGCTCCACATATGAGGCAGTCAAGGAAAATCCATTTGAGGAAAGTGTTAATGGCCTTGGTGAATCCGCACATTTCAACAGCTGAAATGTACTACGTAAGAGGTAAAAAGTAGCAGATCAATGCACAGGCAATCTGACAGCCCTTGTTGATCATTCAGCGACATCTGACGGGTTTTTGTAGACCACGACACACATGAGAGTTTCCACCCACAAGTTGGCTCTCAATTGGAAACTCAAGCAGAAAACTATGGGCATGAGTCATTGGTTTCAGCAAAACCCATAAGAAACCAACAATAGTGAATGAATTGCCCATTGAGAGCCAACTCCGCATGAGAAAACTTAGTCAATGCACGCACTTCCACCATGCATTTGATGAAGTTACACGTACACGCATCGAAGTCTTAAACACCCTTTGTGAAATTGGCCCAGGATGTGCAGCTGGGTGAATTGGACATTGCCTGACAGACTTCCTGCTGGAGTTTCATTCCACACAGACCTCAATTCTCTTTGGCTTCTCGCATGTCATAATCTTCAGTTGACTCTGACCTGAGTCCTGAGTAACAACAAAATGAAATGCTTTTTTGATGAGAAAAGACAAACCATTCTGTTGAAACAAAGGTTGAGGCTATCCTTCATGCTGAATCGACATGGTGAACATGGAAATTCAAGCTTGTACCAGCCAGGATTGTCAATTGGATCAACTGAATTCACGTTGAGGAAATTCAATGGCCCAGCAGAACTGGCACTGTTAGAACAGTGTCATTTTGAGTCAGCACTGCATAAAAAGGATACAGGCCAAAATGATGAAGTTCATGTTCCCTCCCTTCCCCATTCATGAAACTGATCAGTAATTTGTATGAGAGAATGGAAGCCTGGGAACGGGAAATCTCCCTACTCTTTACGAAGGATCCCAAGGGGTCTTTTAGGTGCATGAATCATAGAAAATTCACACACCACTCGGCCTTTGATGAACCAGTCGAGCAGCACTGGTGGATCAATGTGGAGGTTGAACATGATACAAGAATCCATGCAGCATCAACTCATGTACAACTTCCACATTGATTGCCTGGGTTGAGCTATATATTTTTAATTGATGACCAGCCTCACTTGGTGTCCACATGCCCAAAAGACAAAATGCCAGGACTTTCAATCTGTCCCCGACTGTCCATATGACATCTAAAGCATTGATGTTCTAAAATGACAAATTTCCAGTTTCACAAACTGAGAGCTGCAGCTAGTGAATTGTTTTTGTTGACAGTGTTTGAAATTCTGTCACAAGTCCTACGAGCTCAACACAGGCAGGTGATAGGTCATTAGCGAGGAACTTTGAAAAATGTAGTAACAATGATAGGCCATTCTCCACTGATGAGGATCTAAAAGGGTAGTCAAGACCCTTGTCACTGAGTGGAGACTTGTGCCTGTTTTTTCCCTAGAACTGGGTCACATTTTTCAAAGCTCCACCCCAGCGCCACGACGGGGACGTTACATATCAGGGCGCCATCTGAAAAGAGAAGAAAAGAGTGTAAGTAATATGACTGGTGTAAGAGAAAATTAGATACACTATATGAAGAAGAAAATTTACCATACTTACAGTTTCAGTGCCTCAAAATTATAGCGCAGTCCATGCGAGATGGAAAATAGCCGATAAGCATTTCAAGATGCCAGCGGAGCTGAGCGCAAAAAATATGGAATTACTGTCTCTCTAGACAATATTGGGCATATCGACACCCGGCGGAAACGCGAAGTCAAAGAGAGTCCCCTCTCTGTGTCACTTGAAGAATGGATCCATCTGGTGATTAAAATCATAACCGCAGCAGTTTACAGGTGGTCATATTTCCAATGCACCACCCGGACAGCCTATATGAGTGAGATCTGACGTGTCAGATGTCCTAAGACCTTCTACAGAAAAAAATGTTCCCTCAATAATAAAATCGTTGGCCTATCATCATAATGTGCAGCTGTAATCAGAATTTAGGAAAATATTGTGAACTCCACAATTTGTCCCAAACAGTCACGGTCCCCCACTCTGGCGACTCTTGGGATAATTTTTCATGTGATCTGTTCAGATTACAGACTGCAACCCTACTCCTAAGAAGTAGACCTATATGACTAGCATTTGATGATTCCTCTTCGTAAGAGTTCAGTTGTCGAAAACTGAATGAGACAATAGAACACAGAATAAACAATAATAACATATGGGGAGGGAGAGGTAGAATTAGTTACGTGTCATAATATACACCACATCGCGACATCAGAATTAACTCGACATGGCAAAAATAAATTTTACAGACAGGTGATGGATAGGCCTAGGTGCAGCCAATCTGCTTTTTTAACATGAGTACCCACAGGCGGGTTAAAGTAAAGTAGAGGGTACGCACTTTTTTTAAGTCTTCTTTCTTCTGCAGCTCCTTAAATTTGGTTTGGGTGGGGGAACCTACCTAGCTGAAATTGAAATGAAAACAGAACCTACTTCTGTTATGTCACGATCACAAAATGGCATATCAGAAATTGATTCTGCTTTGAACATGGCACTGACTGCTGACTTACCTTACCAGTGCAGAATATCAGATTTTTACTACTTTTCCATAGACAAATTGTGAAAAATATGTCCAATCAGTGATATTTGGGGATTGCTTACTTTCAACAATTGATAAGATTCTTTCGAATACAAAGGTAGTTCACAAGTGAAATGTCGTTTGACTAAATGATGGGGATGGAGTGACTTGCCCCACATCATGATGAAAAGCCGACATACTTCACAATGGCATGGGAAACACAAACAAATGTGGTGACAGTTTTGGGGGGGGGTACTTTCGTTCGCAAGGTTTTTATGAGTCAGCTGTGGTGAGTGTGACCTTCAGCTGTCGTGAGCTTGTCCTCTCATCTTCATGACCCCAAAAACTTGCCCATCTGCTTAGCAAGCGACTGGTCCTGGGTTCGTTTCCCAGGCCATATGGGTTATGAAGAGTCTTGATAGCTTTCTGGTATCACATCTGCTCAGCAAGTGACAGGTCCTGGTATGGGTAATGAGGCACCCTATAGTCCTGTGGTTATCACTGTTAGCGAGTGACAGGCCCTGGGTTCGTATCCTGAGCCATATGGATAAGGAGGAGCCTTGACAGTTCATGGCTATCACATCGCTTAGCAAGCGACAGGTCCTCGGTTTGAATCCCGGGCCTATGGAGCCTTGACAGTCTTGTGGCTATCACATCGCTTAGCAAGCGACAGGTCCTGGGGTGAGTCCCGGGCCTATGGATAAAGAGTGAGCCTTGACAGTCTTGTGGTTATCACATCCACTTAGCAAACGGCAGGTCCTGGGTTTGAATCCCGGGCCTATGGATAACAGGGTTGGACCTACCATTACTTAGCCAAAGTAAAGAAAATCCCAATTGAACACACTATTGAACAATAGGGATTTTCTTTACTCTGGCTAAAAAAGGTATTAGTAGGTCCAACCCTGGATAAGGAGTGAGCCAATTGACAGTCTTGTGATTATCACATCTGCTTAGCAAGCGACAGGTCCTGGGTTCGAATCCCGGGCCTATGGATAACAGGGTTGGACCTACCATACTTTAGCCAAAGTAAAGAAAATCCCAATTGAACACACTATTAATTGAACAAAAGGGATTTTCTTTACTCTGGCTAAAAAAAGTATTGGTAGGTCCAACCCCGGATAAGGAGTGCCGCCAAATGACAGTCTTGTGGTTATCACATCCGCTTAGCAAGCTACAGGTCCTGGGTTTGAATCCCGGGCCTATGGATATTATATGGAGTGAGCCTTGAGAGTCTTGTGGTTACATCCGCTTAGCAACCTACAGGTCTTGGGTCTGAATCCCGGGCCTATGGATAACAGGGTTGGACCTACCATTACTTTGCCAAAGTAAAGAAAATCCCAATTGAACACACTATTGAACAATAGGGATTTTCTTTACTCTGGCTAAAAAAGGTATTAGTAGGTCCAACCCTGGATAAGGAGTGAGCCAATTGACAGTCTTGTGGTTATCACATCTGCTTAGCAAGCTACAGGTCCTGGGTTTGAATCCCGGGCCTATGGATATGGAGTGAGCCTTGAGAGTCTTGTGGTTACATCCGCTTAGCAACCTACAGGTCTTGGGTCTGAATCCCGGGCCTATGGATAACACTATTAACAGGGTTGGACCTACCATTACTTAGCCAAAGTAAAGAAAATCCCAATTGAACACACTATTGAACAATAGGGATTTTCTTTACTCTGCCTAAAAAAGGTACTGGTAGGTCCAACCCTGGATAAGGAGTGAGCCAATTGACAGTCTTGTGATTATCACATCTGCTTAGCAAGCGACAGGTCCTGGGTTCGAATCCCGGGCCTATGGATAAGGAGTGATGAGCCTTGATAATCTTGTGGTTATCACATCCACTTAGCAAGCGACATGTCCCAGGTTTGAATCCCGAGCCATATGTTTAAGGCGAAGCCTTGAGGTTTTCACTTGCTTAGCAAGCAACAGGTCCTTGGTTCGAATCCCGGACCTGTGGGTATAAGGAGCCTTGATAGCCTTGTGGTTATCGTATCTGCTTAGCGAGCGACAGGCCCTGGGTTCGAATCCCAGGAGCCATGATAGTATTGTTGTTTCTCACATCCACACAGCAAGCAACATGGTCCTTGGTTCGAATCCTGGGCCATATAGGGAAGGAGGAACCTTGATAGTTATGTGGTTATCACTGTTGGCGAGTGACAGGCTCTGGGTTTGAATCCCGGGCCATATGGTTAAGGAGAGGCCTTGATAGTCTTAGGGTTATCACCGTTAGTGAGTGACAGGCTCTGGGTTTGAATCCCGGGCCATATGGTTAAGGAGAGGCCTTGATAGTCTTAGGGTTATCACCGTTAGTGAGTGACAGGCTCTGGGTTTGAATCCCGGGCCATATGGTTAAGGAGAGGCCTTGATAGTCTTAGGGTTATCACCGTTAGTGAGTGACAGGCTCTGGGTTTGAATCCCGGGCCATATGGTTAAGGAGAGGCCTTGATAGTCTTAGGGTTATCACCGTTAGTGAGTGACAGGCTCTGGGTTTGAANTGGGTTCGAATCCCGGGCCATATGGTTAAGGAGAGGCCTTGATAATCTTAGGGTTATCACTGTTAGTGAGTGATCTTTGTGCATCATCAGACTTCCATCAAAATCGGTGACAGCAAGAGACCAAATCATGCCTTGTTAACTCCTTAAGGCTATAATCCGAATTTGGCACAATGTTTGAGAAGGCATCACAAACATGACCCAGACTGACTGCAACCAACTCATTTGATTCATGAGGCAGGGATTTCCAAGATGCCAGTCAAAGTTCAGAGCTGATTCTCTCATCCCTCTGAATGAACACCAACCAAACTAGGCCTAAAAGGGTACATGAAGGCTAGAGATATCTAACTTCTAACATAACTGGTATGTTTAAACAGCTTAAATATAACTACAGTACAGAAGTACTATCGAACACTATCACTATCAATTAACTATCAATACCAACTAAAGGAAAACCTAGAGGAACCTGAACACACTAAAAACCGAGCACAGGACCACCGAGAAAACCAACCAAAAGAAGAGAGGACCACCAAAACCACCAGGGATTGTGAATCTGCCAAACTTTGATGATATCTTAGGAATTCACAACCGCAATCATCAAGATGAGTGGGCCTTCATTCTGGGTCACATCACATGATGACATTCAACAAGCAAAGTATCAAAAGGGAATTAAAAGCAACTATTGAGGATAAGACAAGGCCAACTTTCGTCAACAAGCTGCCACCTGTGATGGAATTTTGATGCAACTATAGACTGATGGTGCATCATCAGTCGATACCGGTGCTGTAATGATATCACCTCAGATTAATTCTGATTCATCGTGCATTAACTTGGTGACTAAGGTCATCTGACCAAGGGTACGCATTAACAAAGTTTTAGGTCCATACAGACAAGTGTTATGAAATGTGCCCTGTAATGGACGATATAGACAATGAAGACACCGGACCTGATAAGAGTTCACCGAGCTAAAAATGTAGGGTCACCCATAATGGGGACCCTGGCTCACTGCTTCAATAGGTGTCACTCAATGGTTAAAACTGTTGAAGAGAACACTGCAGCATGATGAGAGTTCACCAGGTGCTAAATTAATATAAATTATAGGAAGCTTACGAAATTTTAAATTAATTTCACCACATTTTCACCTTGTTTTGTTGACAAGAAGGGTGTTTGTTGACATGTTCATTTGAAGATACCCTCATTGTTTCTTGATGGATCACTCTTCCCACCTCTACTGTNAGTTGTTTGAATGAAATAGGGCCAAAAATAAAACTTGCGGGAGGGTCCCTATTTTTTATTCTGCGTGGCTCGCAAGAAGGGTGTTTGTTGACATGTTCATTTGAAGATACCCTCTTTGTTTCTTGATGGATCACTCTCCCACCTCTACTGTGCCCTCGACCATGCCCCTGGCCTCTTGGAGCTCTGCTAAGCGGAAGTCAACCACAAAACACCAGGCCCACACATTCGGACTCTGCCACGCCCCCTCTCAGGGTTGGACCTACCATTACTTTTTTTAGCCAAAGTAACGAAAATCCCTATTGAACACACTATTGAACAATACAGATTTTCTTTCCTCTGGCTAAAAAAGGCATTGGTAGGTCCAACCCTGCCTCTGGACTGGGGGGATCAACGATACATCGTCAACGTCTGCTTTGCTACTGCTGCAGTAATCAGACAATTCATTACGAGCATGAGATGGTGCACCAAAATCATCAGATTCATTATCTAAGTAAGTTCGTCAAAAACTGATTCCTCTGACTCACTGTCTTACTCCTCTTGGTTAGCAACATCGTCTACCTGATGAGGCCATGAGTCGAAGACTAGACTCATGGCCTCATCAGGTAGCATGGGGAGCGAGGGGTAAAATGGTAGCGGTATTTTTGACAGATATTTTGAGCCCCACTTATTATTTCCAAAGAGCAGAGGGTCCTTTTCCAATTTGAGGAGTATCTGACCCTGGTTCCTGCATCCCAAAGCCATGTATTTCTCATGGGACACAGTTAATGTCAAGACAAGCAAAGAACTATATTGACATCCTGTGGTTGCATTTTTTGTCTCGAGTCCAAAACAACCAACAAAATGAAACAGTGCTAAGTTATTGCAGGAAAAATCATCATTTTGCAATGGCTCCAGTGCAACATCCTTCCTTCACCATCTGAACAAAACAACCAGTGCCATGCATGATTCCATAAAAATGTTTCTAAAAAACATTTTACAGGAATCGGGGAGAGAAAGTATAGGCCTAGAGAATGCTAAAAAAGAATTTGGGAAGTGCATGTTTGAGAAAAAAAAGAGGAAAAATAGTCCAAAAAGTGAGCCTACCCCTCAATTTCCTAGCCTACCGGATAGTGATGAAAAACGTGTGGTGGTCGGCCTTGTCACTTGAATAGGCAGACTATTATTTAGTGACATCCAAACCTACATGTACACAGCAAGTGAACAAAATTCCTATAGAGCTTTAGAGAGGAACATGTTTCCTCATGACCAGGCACACCAAGTCACAAACATGGTATGAAACTGTGACAAAATATACCATCAATTTGGTGAGAAAACACAGCAATATGCTTCACCAAGACACAACGCATCACAGAGGAACTTCATCAAAATGTTACAGGAATCGGGGAGAGAAAGTATAGGCCTAGAGAATGCTAAACAAGAATTTGGGAAGTGCATGTTTGAGAAAAAAAAGAGGAAAAATAGTCCAAAAAGTGAGCCTACCCCTCAATTTCCTAGCCTACCGGATACTGATGAAAAATGTGTGGTGGTCGGCCTTGTCACTTGAATAGGCAGGCTATTATTTAGTGACATCCAAACCTACATGTACACAGCGAGTGAACAAAATTCCTATCGAGCTTTAGAGAGGAACTTCAAAATGTTTCCTCATGACCAGGCACACCAAGTCACAAACTGGTATGAAACTGTGACAAAATTACCATCAATTTGGTGAGAAAACACAGCAATATGCTTCACCAAGACACAACGCATCACAGAGGAACTTCATCAAAATGTTTCCTCGTCAACTGTATCACCAAGTCACAAACATAAATTGTGACAAAATATACCATCAATTTGGTGAGAAAACCCAGCAAAATGCTTCACCAAGACAAAACACATCACAAATATTGCATACACAAAATTGTTGCAAAATTTTGCATAACCAATTTGAAATTGTGTCACCACGTTACATGAAATAACACATGAAACACATGGCTGTCTGCCAAAATAATGTGCAACACCTACTTCCCAACCCCCACGGCCAGACCACAGTAAGCCTATCCAAATGCCACACCAAGATTTCCTACAATATGTAAAATCACATTCTCTTCTATGCAAGGTGGTATCTGAACCACCATCCTGTACATAGCAGAGAACATGATATGTGCAAGGGGAGAAATCGGAGGATTATTTGAACCAGTCAGATTATCTCAATGGATATGGAGTCAAAAATGAAATAAATGCAGTAATTTTCTTCCCATCGCCATTCAAACCATTGATTTTCAGATAAGTTTTGAAGCAGGTTCAAGACGTCCTCCGCAAGAAAACATGACTTGCCAAGTCTTCATCTGAGGCTTTGGAATAATATCTTCACTCAGACCTTTGTGTATGTGTGTCCTTATAATCCGCTGCTGAGGCATTGCAACTCAGAATCCCTTATCCTTCGTTTATTCCTTATTTGCTCAGGCATCGCAACTCAAAGTCACTGAAATGTAGAGCATTTTTTTATGTTTCAAGTAAAATGGTAAGCAGCTAGTCTGACAAATCACCCAGCTAACTGTGATCCAGTTTTCGTCCATTATTTTGTTTATTCATTTAAAGATTTTACAATAAATATATAGTTGACATGGACTACTAACTGTTTGACACAGTCAACTTCACCCAATCTTCAGTTTCAGAGCTGAAGGTTTGTCACTATAGTTGACACACATGGCAGTTACCATATGGCAGTTACCATATATTATGGTCGGTAGTCAGGTAAACAAGAGAATTCTGATTTAGCTTACCTTTTCAACCCGCTCTTCATGCCACTGGTGATTCCTCACATGCGGAGGACCACCTTGCATGGACAGGAAAGGCGACGTTGTACCTGTGCCATGTCACTGGTGCTGGAGGGGGGAGACAGTCTGACCCAGTGAAAGTTCGGACCTAAAAGCAACAAAAATAACTAAATAAGTCTTTCATTCAGAGTTAGAAGCAAAACATGTGTTCTGATGATGACAGCCACTCTTGCTAACACTCATCTGAAGGTTCTTGACTCTCATTTGAGAGCATGGGATCAAGTGAACGTCAACGTCTGTAAATCTCATGACTGAATCAAGCATTGGATAGAGATGAGATTTCAAATGGAAAATAGCCAAAGACAGAAGCATCTTCAGATTCAGCATTGAAAGCAAGTCACTTCAGTTGATGCAGAGGACAGGAACCCTCATGCNCCTAGTGACACATATGTACAAAGTTTGGTGCCAATAGGCCCAGCGGTTACGAAACGTGCCCTGCTAACGGACGCCGACGACGACGGACGACGACGCGTGACGACTATAGCTCACAGGTGAGCTAAAAAATGCACATTTAGACATGTTACACATATTTAAGTTTGAAATAGACATCATATTCTGATGATGGGTAATTCAGCAATTGCCCAATTTCATCAGCAAATGGTGTCAGCAGGGGGGGGGGAAGAAGGTACTGTTGCAAGACTTGACACAGCTGGGGATCTCATGATGTGGCAGTGAGAGCAAGTCACATTTGAGAGCATGGGCCATCTCTCCCCAATGTTGTAGGACTTTACAGGAGTTCTGTTTTTCCACTGCATCATACTAAGCATGTGATGTTGCTCCATGCCAGAGTCGACAATAGGCCAATCAACATCAATATTCTGTTCTGTTCTGGTTCGTTGTGTACTTCCTCTCATTGCGTTAACACAGGCTGCGTGTGCAAGACTGCTTGGTGAGACTGCAAAAGCCGATTTGTCCGGAAGAAACCATGTCCGAACGGGGTGGCCGAAAACGGCTGCAAAATCATCTTTTTGGTTATCAGTTCGTTTCAAAAGTTGTGTATTAAAAAAGTTCATACTTTATGTTCCCGCTGACGTATACAGTGGACAAATTTGGAACTTATGATTTGACCAAATTTGACTGATCTTTTCATCCGACATTGTGCCGTTTCTCACAACCTGGTTATATATAGGGGTGTTCTTCTTTAAGGGCGGTTTACACTAGGTTGCAAACTGCCTGGGACGGTTTACACGTAGAAAAATCGATGCAACCTCCAGCGTGATCGAGTTGCAACAAGTTGCAGACCCGTTTACACATGCAACTTTTATGAAACTTTTTGGTCTCATCAGGTTTATGCAACAAGTTGCATGAAGTTGCATGGATGAAAAGTTGCATGTGTAAACGGGCCTTTACTTGATAAGACCGTGACCTAGTGGTATGTACCAAGTTTCAGAGCAATAGCCCCAGCAGTTACGAAACGTGCCCTGCTAACGGATGACGACGATGGACCACAACGACGACGGACACCGCAGGACGATAAAAGCTCATGGGTGAGCTAAAAATAGCCCCGCTGTTGCGGGCGTAACCCCTCGGCATGTGTGTTTTACTGAAAGAAGATATGGGAAGTGGTATACCCTGTAATGAAGCTGAAATGAAGTAGTTGTACATTAATTTGTTATCTGGAGGGTTGGTGCTTTTAGGTAATTGCAGTCGATATTGTGAGTGAATTGGAGACTAAAAATCCAAAGCATTCTCAAGTTAGAGCGTTCACGTCGTTGACCAATCAGATATCAGCTTTTGACCTCTGTCGCTTTGAAATGTAGGTGTAATCAAAAACCCGTCTGATATGTTGTGTACCCTGACTGAATACACCCACCATAAAAAGTTTATGAAGTTTCTATGACTAGTTTAAGAGTAATCGCAAAATTTGTCATTTCACTATGTGCCCCCTGGTGGCCAAAGTAGGAATCAGATGCGGTCGATTTTCAATAGCGAGAAGCGTCATGTCTTGAGGTATCAACATACAAAATGTGAGACAAAAATTCCAAAGCATTCTGAAGTTAGAGTGTTCACGTCGTTGACCAATCAGATTTCACCTTTTGACCTCTGCGACCTTGAAATGTACGTCAAAT
>NMRB01000163.1:481801-497310 GCA_002633025.1 Notospermus geniculatus
TACTTACCAAATCATCTTCATCTCAGGCCTTTTCGCATGTATTCGTATCAGAACAGAAGTTAAACAGCACTTCTGATTCAAGTTCAGGAGTCCCATTATTTCCAAATTATCCTTTTTCCAATTTGAGAAGTACTTGACGCTGGGTCCCAGATCCTTGAATTGAAATCAGCAATCGGCATGAACTGTCCTTTTCCAATTTGGAGGAATATTTGACCATGGGTCCAATTAGGTCCCCGAATGAGCAATCACTATGAATTTTCCTTTTCCAAGTTGAGAAATGTACTCTGGTTCGAATCCTGGTTATGGCATTTCATTTCTTTACCCCAGGCCCAGGGCCCAGTTGAGCTTTGCCAGTAAAGTGGGGTCCATTCCTACACGGATGAGTGAAGGGTCCACAATCCAAGTTGCCGCAGTTGTCCGCTGATCCCAATGAAGCTCCGACTAAGCACCCGAGTCGGAAATGAAGGTTCGTAGCGGAAAGGCAGGCATACCCTCTCCCGTAGAGGCCGGGCAGCATACAATTCGCAGCAACTCCGCCCAACATCCAGTTGCACAAGAGTTGGCTACAGAACAATCATGGATCGGCAACGAACAACGGGCCCAGTCATCCACTACTCACCGAAGTAAGACTACCGCAAGAGGAGGAGGTGCAAAGGTAGAAGGAATGGAAAAGCCTACTTATACTAGGTCCGCTCAAATAAGTTTCCCGGAATTTGGGGAAAGAAAATTCATAACACAACCAAAGAAAAGAAGATAGAGTACATTCACTCCATGTTCAAACTGTATTCTTCACTGTGATGTTGGTCGAAGTCCATTTGAAGATAGCTGACTGTTTGCCATAGTTGGGTTCAAATAGTAGCTGCTAGCTATTATCGTTTACGACATACAACTTACAAGCTGAAGTCCACTTTTTGATATGACCGATTGCCATAGTATAAGTCCGTTTGGGCCAAAATTTGGCACTAAAGTAAGACACAATTCAGTGCATCCTGTCATTCTCCTTTCCATCTGAAAAAATGGAGAAGTTTGTCAGAAGGGAGACTGTGACCCTCTCTAGCAAAAGTAGATCAAGGAAAGGGTTAACGACCTTACAACACAATAGCTGAAATGAGCATCTCTGCAGGTTGACCACGTGGTCAGGTGTGAGGGGAGTATGACATAATAGGGTGTCTAGCCTGTGGAGCACCAAATTTAAGACCTTTTTAAGACTTTTTAAGACCAAATATCGGCAAAATTTAAGACGTATTTTCTTCTACACCTCCCCCCGGTTTATAGATACCCGAATGCATGGGTTTCTACTACCAGAAAAAACGTGATACAGATAGGGATCAATGTGGCTGGGAAAGGCAGGATAGGCGAAGGGGGTTTGGGGCCCTCGCCCAGGAAAATTTGGATTTAGAAGTCTTGAGATGTGATTTCCCGGCATTTCAGAGCCAAAATTAAGACCTTTTTAAGACCTTCTTACAATGAAATGGTCCATGGACCATGTGCTCACCTGGTTGAACGTACCAGAAAAACAAAAAATGACAATGTTAAATCGAAATGTTCCAGGGTCATGTATCCTCATTAGATGCACTGATAAAAATTTGGAGACAATCCACAGTTCAGGAGTTACTGGACTTTGAGCTTTGGTTTTGGCGACCTGGTGGCCAAGCGGAGAATCGAATTGGACCAAAAAGTGGCGTCATAGGTCACCTGACATACATGTAGGGGTGTATGTACCAAGTTTCAAGTCAATAGCCGAAGCAGTTATGAAACACGCCACCAAATGACCTCTGTGACCTTGAAAAGTCGGTCAAATCGAAAACCCCTTACTTACGTCATGCATCCTCATTAGAAGCACCAATGATAAAAATTTGGAGAGGATCCAGTCATTCATTCATGAGTTACTCAACTGCACTTTTTGTGTTTTCAGTTTCCGCCACCTGGTGGCCAAAGCTAAGAGTCAAATCGGACCGAAACTTGGTGTCATAGGTCATGTGACCTAGGGGTATATATGTACCAAATTTCAGGTCAATAGCACCTGCGGTTATGAAACGTGCCACTTAAAGGCAAAATTTTGAACTTTGACCTCTATGACCTTGAAAAGTAGGTCAAATCAAAAACCCGTTATATGTAATGTACCCTCATTAGATACACCTATGATAAAAATTTGGAGGTGATCCAGTCATTAGTTCAGGAGTTCTTGCACTTTTTGTGTTTTTGGTTTCCGCCACCTGGTGGCCAAGCTAAGAGTCGAATCGGATCGAAACTTGGTGTCATTGGTCATCTGACCTAGGGGTATATATGTACCAAGTTTCAGATCAATAGCTCCAGCGGTTACGAAACGTGCCCTGCTAACGGACAACGATTACGGACGACGACAACGGACGACGGACGCTGACCCACGACAAGAGCTCACCCCAGGTGAGCTAAAAATTGCGACTTTTTAAGGCCTTAAAAATGGAAGTTCCAAATTTAAGACTTTTTAAGACTTGTAGACACCCTGCATAAGCAAGAAAGAGGCCAGGGCAATGGAATTCTTAGATTTACCGTATATAGTCGCCATAGGTCGATGTCGCGTATTTGGTGCCACAAATCACTGTATTTTTCATACCCTGCGTATAGGTCAACCGCCTGACTATAGACTGTCAAAATCCCCAAATCTCTAAACCACTCGTTCAGCTTCATCAGCTGTTCCTCACGGTTTGCAAACACAGGCCACCATTTCTGGGTCATAGAAACCACGTGACACTCATCGTGCTGGCATGTTGTCAACGATCAATGGCGCATAGTGGTTTGTGTTGACATGCTGGATTACGATCGAAATCACTGCGTATTGCATCAAAGATGGCGGATGACGGACACCGCAGGAAGACAAAGCTCACGGGTGAGCTAATTAGGGAAGCCCTCCCAATTCGTCGTGAGTTGACAGCTTACCTTTGAGGTCCGCTTATCATGCACAGGTACTGGTGACTCCACACCAAGCAGAAGACAACCGACCTTGCATGCACAGGAAGAGGAGATGTTGAACCTGTGCCATGTCACTGGAGCTGCTCGGTATAGGCGAAGGAACAGTCTGACGCAGGAACTTTCTGACCTGAAAACAAAAAAATAACATTTCGTCAACCGAGAATTAACAGAGGACTAACTGCATTTTTAGCTTGACCCAAATTCCCTGTGCTTTTAGTCCCTTAAAAGCACAGGAAGTTAGGGTCAAGTAAAAAATGCAGATACACCCAGTTAATTCTCGGTTGACGATTTGTGTGGCGGTCTAGGAAAACCCGTCGGATGTCGCGTTTGAGCAAAGTGTTAATGGCCTTGGTGAACCCGCACATTTCAATAGCCGAAACGTACCACCATAAACTAATCAGTGATTAGTAATGTGATTAGTTTATGAGTGCGCTAAACAAGGTATAAAATGAAATGGTCCATGGACCATGTGCTCACCGTGTTGGACATAACAGTCTCATGACAGAGGGATGAGCAATCTGGGTAAAGTCATTCCCGANGGGCATGTTGCAGAGATAGTGACGATTTGGCCCCAAACAAGACAGGGCACAGGTTTACATAGGCCTCAGAGTACCGGGGTAGCTCTCTCGGACATTGCCCCAGGACCTCCACGCATGTCCTCACCCTGTCGCTGTTGATCCATACCTGCCCCCTTCCCGTAGAGGCCCATCACCTTGTGCCCACCCTATGCCTCAGCCTTATCATAGGCCCTGAAAACCGACCGCCTTGGTGGGAGTCATGAAAGCCTAGTTTACCATGTCTGCTGAAAAAGTGACTGGGACTCGCGCTCTACAATAGGCCTAGGCCTACTACATTCCCACCGTGGAGGAATATTGGAATTGGAATAGGCCTATATATAGGAATTGGAATATATACCGGTATTGGAATTAGGCCTATATTGTGAAAAAGGGATTATAGAGGGGAAATTAGCTCACTGTTCCTCCTGTTAATATTAATTCCTCGAAGTTCCCATGGACAATGGCAGGGCATGGAACACTAGCCTACCTCGGGACCATGAAGGCCAAAGACCTTGACCCTTTTAAGGCCTTGCTTGTTGCCTAAACACATCTCTTTTCTTCCTTTTTTATTCAACAAAATCTTTGACCAAGCTTTTAATTTTTGATGCTGTGCATCATTACATGCCTGATTCAAATTGTTGAATTTGGCACATATCTGGAACAAGAAAAACAAGAAAATAGACCATTTTAGGAATGTAATAAACAATCGAAGACAACAGTAATATATGAAACAATAACTTATTTTATTTCACTTTAGTTCCATAGAGTGTATGTACCATGATACAAATTGCGAATGACTGAATATAACGGACATGATGAGTAAACAGCCAAGGTTGTGAGAACAGTAGTCAATTTACATTAAGATTTATCATTATTATACAATCTATATATAAATGTTTGATTTAAACAACAATTGACACTTCCAAATCATACTTGGCAAACATGCCGCAACTAGGTTCTGTACATCATGTGACACTTGAGAACATGCTGATGTAGTTTTCAAACACCGATTTGACTGGCTGAAACATGTTCTCAACTTAAATTGGCTTCAAAAAAATTTCAAACGAAACTTACATCAGTGTAACTTTCTTGTTAACTGCCTCGGGTACATGCATGTGGTGTGGGCTTTATAAAGTGCCTAAACTTTAATTCTTTTATTTATCTGTTGTTTCCTGTGTAACCATGCTTTTCCCTTACAAATGGACAAAGAATGGCTGTCAAACGACTGCAAATTCGCCTCCAAATTTACATGCAGTCACTACACAGATGTAACTATGATGTAGACTTGGATAGGGACTGTTGTGACTTCCTCAATAGCACGCACCATACATGGAACATACCCGAAGTGGGGGTGCACCTTCTGAGGTCACAGCACCTCCCCTCTTGAGAATTGGCCCGATGTTCGAAGGCCTTCAAACACTTGTTTTTGATGCTCAAAATGAATGCTTGTTGGGAATTCTGTGATCTTCCATTGCTCTACTCATGTGTGAGAACACAGCACATATCAAGGTGCTCAAGCTAAAGTACGATTCACCCTAACTTCAACATGGGCAAAGTGCCAAGCTTGGAAATCTGCACAGGTCAGTGGTAAATAATCCATGTCGCAGTTCCTTAGTGGTTTAATCGTTGTGTTCACTTTATGGTGTCTGTTGCACAGGCCTGGCACTTTGCCCATGTTGAAGTTAGGGTGAATCATACTTTACCAGTACTTGGCACTTACCGGGTGGGCTACTTGTCAAATCACGGACTAGGCCACATTCAGCAGTTCCATTTATAAGCATATTTGTGATTGATTTCTCTACGCCAAGACTACACCATCATGAAGAGAAAGAGGCAGATAAAACTAAACTATAAGCAACTGTCTGAATTCCAATGTGGAACAATAAACAACAATAGTTCTAGTCTACGGTCCATCCACATCTGAATTTTAACACACATTAATTTGAGAGAACTGCACAAAACTCAACATAATTCGATTCTATAAAGCATGGTAGAGTTTGCGGATGACAGCCATACAAAATTTACTCTTGTATATTACTAAAGATCGACACCTTGTTGAGGTGATTTGCTGTTGCTGATTTGTGCAGTTTCCACCGGCTTTGGTACCGTGCCATGTCTGTTATCACAATTACTTGTTGTATTTAGGTGCCGATCCAGAGGAGGGCGTCCCGGGCGCTCGTCTCCCCTTTGGGCAACAAATCTGTAAAACAGACCGTGAAATTCTGAAATTTGGAGCAAATCATTGAAATCCACAGCCGATTTCAATGTTTCTAGCACAGGGCGCCCCTCTTTTTCCCCAAATCCCGGATCTGCCCCTGGTATTGCAAGTGGCATCAGCACGGTGCCTACAGAAACAGATCTAAGGGAACTCAGAACTGTTTGTCGTTTGGGTAGCAAGTTGAATGCAGGACAATTTTTGATATCTATAATTCCTTACCTATTGAGGCTATAAAGTAAAGAGAGACCGATCACATCGAGATTCACCCATGAGAGACTTTCATTCATTCCCTGCTAGTGTCATTTTCCAAGTTTTTTAAGCCAACTCTGTACAAATACTGGTTAAAAATTCTACAATTTTGAGACATATTGAAAGAAATAATACTCGAATATTAGAGAAAAAAAGACTACTTCCCCTCAAATATTTCCAACAATGGCAGATAATGGGGAAAACTTTGTGGAAGATTTTATCAAACGAAATGCATTCCAATCCTATTAATATTCATGTTCTGGACCAAAATATTTTATCAAGATGAACTTCGTACAAGCCCAGACTCTGTATAATCAGTAGTGAAACAACCATTTTGTGAAGAACCACCTGCCACATAATTCGGCCATAAAGGTTTAGGTCTGTCTGAGATATCATGCAAACAGTAGTCTGAGCAATATTTCGACATCTTGAAACATCAAGGGTTTATATATGTATTTGTATTTCATTTTTCCGTCAGGGCCGAGGTTATAGCAATTGGCCCTGATAAGTACAGAAGAGGCCATTTCAAGCTACTCATGTTCCTCACTTGGATGGGGTCTTTTACTTGCACCTGCAAAGACACAAGGTATAAGGCACCACGGCTTACTATCCCATGCAATGGACTGAAAAGCCGGGAATGAAATCCCGGGCTGGATTCGAACCCGGGACCTGCCGCTTGCTAGGCAGACGTGATAACCACTAGGCTATCATGTTTATATCTCTATGCCTTCAGGCTACGCTCTATCTCTATGAGTGGAGCGTAGTTCGAAGGAGAAATGACTCTAGGCCTTTATGTTTCAAGATGTACTCTAGGCCTTTATGTTTCAAGATGTACTCTAGGCCTTGATGTTTCAAGATGTACTTTGCCTTCTTCTAAACTTTTCACCAGAAATGTCCGGATTTATGACGGGTCAAACCCCAAAGATATGGCGGACCACTGGAAACAAACGATATTTGTATATTCCAAGTGCTACATGTACATACTGCTCATTACCCAGTCAAACAATACAAGCATACTAGCAATAACTGACTAGATTAAAGCTATGTTGTTTCAAATGAACACAGTTTTCAACTCCATATAATCTTTAGACATAACTGATGTGTAAGCATTGCCCGAAGTTCAAATAAACTTGTGTGGCGGCCCAGGATAACATCTCACATGTCACACAACTTTAACAATGTCACTTATACTTCGGTTATTTTGACAGGTATCTGACCGGGCAACTTGCACGAGAAGGCAACAACACCATAAAGAATACCAGGCTATGTGCTGGCAGCTGCTTCTGTGATGAATCTTCAACCATTTTCCTGCATGGAGACATGTGAATGGTTTTCCTGGGCCGCTCCAAAGCACTCTGGTCTGTGGCATAGGCGTATCAGGGGCTAGAAATACTTCAATGAGTTATTACAATCATGTAGCGAGGTTTCGCAAACAGGAAGTACGAATATACGAAATTCAACTTTATTTCCAGGACCTAATGTATTTCTGGAGATGGTTGCTACCACAAATGTCCCTGCTGCCGGTGCGTCTTTTAGTATATCATGAAAGACCGAGAGAATTATGGTGTATCTTGAATTTTTAAATTTCCACTTCGTATCTATGAAGTCGATACGTAAGATAAATTTCAAAGTACCGGTATAATACACACTGTAACTCTATCGGTCTAACGTCATACGCTAAAAAGACGCTTTTGCAGCAGGCGATATTTGAGGTACCAACCATCTCCTGGAATACATTACGTCATGGAAGTCAAGTCCAATTTCGTATTTCGTACTTCATGTTTCGTCAGACTTGCTAAACCTCCCTAATGTCTGGTTAAAGCTGACGTGAATGAACGAAAAGCCCCCATGCGACGAGCAAGAGAATTGCAAACGCCCTAAACGACGGCTCAGAACATGATAGACCCCACGACGCGAGGAGGGCGCCACCTTATTTGCCTTCAGGCAACAGAGCTGTCAACATCTCCGGATGCCTCTCACACTACTCAAAGAAAAAAAATTGTAGTCATTTAGACGCGATTCGAACCGTCAACCTCCTGATTTGTAATCCACCACTCTCTCCACGCGGCCAACGAGGCAGTTGACAGAGACATTATTTCTGTTTGTTATAGACGTAGGCCTTCCACTTACATAATAATACTACGAATAAGAGAAAGGATGGTCAGTCCCCCAACAAGTTCGGTGGCCGAATGGGGAAGGTGGTGGAACAGAGATAACACGGCGCGGGTTCGATTCCCAGCTGGGTCATACTTTTTTTCCTTCAAAAAAAGTGTTCAGCAGGTGCTCACCAGAGGATGTTGACACCTCGAAAGCTCGAAGACAAATAAGGTGGCGCCCTCCTGGCATGATGGGGTCTATCATGTTCTGGGCCTTCGTTTGAGGTATTTGCAGGGCGTTTGCAATTCTCTTGCTCGTCGCATGAGGGCTTTTTGTTCGTTCACGTCAGCTTTAATGAACCCTGAAGCGCGTGAACAACATGGAAATATTGTCATTGCAGATTTCAATGATTAATCAGTCATGGTCTTTGCATAATTGCGGTGGGGCTGTTTAGCACGGGAAAGTAAATATTCTCAAATAACAAGTGCCAGTTTTATTAAAACATGCAAGCAAGTGCTTCAGTGAGATGCTGCTTTCACTCAAACTTCATCTGACCAAGGGAATGGTTGAGAGATCACTAAGTAAGGTAGGTTACTAGATATACATGTACCGGTATACTACCCAAGAGATCCAATGACTGCAGGTAAGAGGCAATGAAACTGGTAAAGATTTTCGTCAATTCGCCTTGGTCAATGACACAAGGAAAGGGAACATCTCAGAATGAAATATCGCTGAAATAGGCTGAAATATTTGCCGTAAGGATGGAAATTACTCTGTCTCCGTATCTCCACTTCTTACATTGGTTATCTTGAACAGAACAACAGAGACAATGATTTTGACCTGTATTGGTTACAGTGTTTTTTTGGATGTTCCCCGAAGAGTAATCCTGATTTTACCAGGCACTTTGTACTTACTCCATTCTTCACTGCACAGTGGCAGAGACGGCAACAAAAAACATGCCAGTTGACCTCAGGTTGACAACAGTGCCCACTGTACCCGATAGTGTAGCATTCCAGGCACGGATCCAGAGGGGGGGGCGCACCAGGCACGCACCTTCCCTTCTGGCCAACAAATCTGTAAAATCGACCATGAAATTCTGTAATTGGGTGCAAATTTCAATGTTCCTAGCACAGGGCGCCCCCTCTTTTCCCAAATCCTGGATCCGCCCCAGCATTCGTGTCCGATCTAAAATCGCCAATGTTGGCAATGGAAAGGGCTGGCAGTCTACAAATGAAACAGGTCCGACACTGTGTCCAGGATTATAACAACTAGGGTACCTGGTACATGAAACAATGAGTACTTTTGAAACTGACAGACTTTGTCACTTTTCTTTCAAACTTTTGAGGTGATTTTCCAATTCAGAAAAGAAACGCGAACGCGACCATGAGCTAGCTGTGTTAATTATGCTGAATGGAAAATGCATCACCTGCACAATGTAACTGAAGCTGTGCTGATATGTACAGCATAATCTATGTACATATTGGACACATTAGCAAATATAAACAGACAAAATCAAGGACCTTATTCAGAAAGATTCCATATGACTAGCAGATTTACATGTGTAAGTCGACTGGCTTCTTCATCTGTCCCTATGCTAAAGGCACAGACAGTGCATAGGACATAATCGGCTTCGGAAAGCTTTGTGAACAACAGGTCACTAGTCTTTAAGGCCAATCTGCGCCTACTTCGGCAGGCACACTAGTAATATGAGAGACAATTCAGGTCAGTGGCTCAGGTCAGGCTCAAAACGTTGCTTCACTTGTGTTGCCATAGGGCTGCAAGCCCATTTACTCTTACCCGTTTCCACAAATTGGAAGTCGCTTTGCTCGCTGGTTACTGTTTGGATTCACGTCAATAGATGGTTTTGAGGAAAATGGCCGCCCTATTGTTATATGTGACCGGGCACAGCAAAATGAGTCGGAAGTCGCACAGAAGAAGACCGAAGGTGGAACCAGACAGCAACCACAGAAATCGACCAAGTCAAATTTCACAATGGGCAGACAATCCTGAAATCAGCGAACCGTTGGTGTCACCTTGGACATGTTGGGTCTTCTTATGTGCGCATTCCGACTCATTCTGTCGTGCCGGGTCACATATGGCGTTTGTTTTGGCTTTTTTTGCAAACGTGTTCTTCTGGCAAAGTTCCATCTCCAAAATTAGTCAAGATATTCACACCAATTGTCGGGTACATGCACTGCAGTGTTCATGGAAGGGAAATCTGCCTTTACGGCCAGAAATCGAAGTGTCATTCGAGAGAAATTAGGCCATAAAAATTTGTAAACAAACGGGCACCACTTTCCTCAAAAGGGTCAATTTACTTGTACAACTTTCTAGGACTTGAAACATCTCATTTGCTTGGTTACGTAAGTTACACTGACAGACCTTCAAGGTCATCTTAACTTACCTGTTCATAATTTGGCAACAAGTCCATTATCTAGCATTAAGTGCAGATTACTATTGAACGAACTCTCCAATTTTTTTCAAACCAATGGAAAATTGCTGTCAAAACCCTCTTGAAATTATTTGAAACCACTCATTGCATTCTCAGTTCATTGTAAATATCATCCCAGACTGACACTGACCTTCATTGTTAGCGACACTATAAACGTCAGCAGTAAAACGAACAACTTGCACGAATCCCATCGCTACAACCCCTATTTACAGATGGCAGCACTTGAATGATAATTTTTCAACGGAATAATACGCGGTTATGACTGATAAACCACAGGGAAAACAGTTTGGTACAGTGCAGTACATGTACTCACATCTGAAAGGGTCAGAAGTCTAATCCCCCCTCAAAATATGAGGCAATATTTATCAGAACACAAAATTCATGAAATTGGCAGTTTTACAACATATCTCGACTGTCATCAGAAACGTCAACTGAATCTCTGTCTAATCTCCATTTATGTGACTACGATGCCATCTACTGTCCGATTTAATCTACACACAAAGCATGCGCTGATGATGTTTTTTGTTTCATTAAAAAAATGACGATGATGAAAAATGAGTCGGAAAACACTACAAGTTGGAGCAGCGACGGTCTCGCAAAAAATTGTCGTACGATTTCAGCTTGCTTTGGGCAACCCATGACCAATCTTGTACCCAGAGATAAGTTACGCTCAGCCGAGGTTGAAGGTCACTGCACTGTCTCTGGAGACATCTAAGGACCACTTCGGGGTTTCCAAGGCACCCGTGTTACACATGGCGCATGAATATATACTAATTTATGACCGTTTCACCCTAAGTTTACATGGTGCACCAAGTAGTGCTTTGTTTTTTTCTTAATAAATACAACAGATCCCTCATAAAAACCTTCCTAAGGAGATTTTTGTGTATAACATTTTACACTCATATTATTTCAATGCATCTGCAGTTTAAAATCGATCTAAAACTGCATGATGCCACAAATTACACGACAAGCGTGAAATGTCCAGCCGTCTCCAGAGATTAGTGGAGCGACCTACAACCTCGGCCCGAGCGGAACGAATCTCTGGGTACGAGATTGACCCATGACAGGACCAATAGAGAGTCATTCTCGATAATAAAAATCATGATATGGACTGATTTATATACCGTAACAATGTCATACTATCAACATCAATAAAACAAAACCATAAATTACAGACTTCATGCAGGTTTCATGTCCAGAAGACAATTCAACAACTAACTGTCGGGAATAATTTATGTGATCCATGTCGTGAAGAAAATATCAACCCATCTGCCCCCAGGTTTGAGCAGACGGCATCTTGTATTGAAGTTTTCTAAAATCCTCGGAAATGAATTGGAAAGAATTTGAAGAAACATTCTTCAGATGGTTGATTGGAACAACAATTCTTCAAATATTTTTCAATCAGTTCCATAGGATGTCAGAAAACTTTGACAGAAGATGCCGTCTACTGGACTCCGGGGGTAGATGAGTTTTAAGAACTATTGTATAATGTCAGAAATATTTATGTGATCCATATTTTTTTAAAATACCCTATTTGGCACGATAACCAATTCTGTAAAACACCAACATCAATTTTACACAGCGAATCAACATCTTGCATTTCCTTGTACAATCTTTCGTTTCAGTTGCATCTGCTCCAACTTTAGTACATAATGATTAAACAAAACTTGTTTGAAAATGAGTGTCAGCAAAGAGATTGTCATGGAAAAAAGATGTTGTAGTTAACGAATGGAGGAATTTTCTCCAAAAGACATAAAACTGTTAGAAACTGCCAAGCGAATTTCACAGCGATTAAATCTTATGCAACTGTACAGTTGCAAACCTTTTTGCAATATACTGTTCTGTTGCTGACGTTTCTATGCAGGATAGAAGCAGACATATTCACCAGACACACTTTAAGTCCGGCAGCATCTAACTACGACCCAATGGAACGTGGAAGTCATGTAAAGTGGCAGAGCTTTGCGGTTTTTAATCATGCCTGTCGACCATTCGTGGTCGTTCCCCGACTGTTCGCACTGTGCATCGGTTATTCAAGAGCTGCGTCTGATTAAAGGTCCGTAGAAAATCCAACTATCAATTTCCTAACTTCTGCATTCCATTGGGTCGTAGTTAGATGTTGCCAAACTTTAGATGAGACGAAGTCTAAGTATTCTCTGTCTGTCTCTGTCTGGGTGAATTCCACGTTGCATTTCGCAAAAGTGGACAGAATGTTTTGACAAACGCCTGGAGAGATGTCGTTTGCATGACGAAAATGAATGAACTTCATTCTAATTATCGAGAAAACCTTCTCATTTCGAGAAATATCTTACAGAAGCTGTTCCCTTGTTCTCCCCTTGAAATTGTCTCTTAAGTAAGTTTATGAACGAAGGGTAGGCCTACTGAAATTTGTTCAACATGTTTCCTCCAACCAAAGTCACATAGGAATTAAGTCTAAGACCCATGACCGAATCACAAATTATCAACTCATGGGGGTCTCATCTCATGAAATGTTTAAGTTCACACGGCTTGATTTCGTTAAGATAAATAAAGAATACACGGAGTGATGAAGTGAAGATGAATCTGTACAACGTTGAAGTGTAAAACCATGAAGAGATAAGAGTCCGTCTCTGTGGCGCTGTACGAGGACGTACTCGCCAATGCCCTTGTACTTTCCCGTACACTGTACACTCCCGTTGAGTCCCTGTATTGTAAAATCAGCTTGGGCCATCTGTCTAAACATTATCAATGTAGTGTATACTTATATACATATAAACACACATAGGACATCCCTTGTATTTGCATATTAATCAAGTTATAACCAAGACTACAGTACTTGTTATAGCTAACGCACCAGGCGGCCTGAGGTCACACCTTCCTCAGTTCTATCGAAAGGCCATGAGTGCTTCGAGGAAAAAAAACAGGAAAACCAACAGTCAACGACGCTTGTATCATCCTCGATACCGTCAGCAACCTGTACGAGTCTCCACAGCAGCCGCTGACACCTCCGCGACGTAACTTCTCGGCGTTCAACAGTTAGGGGCACGTGGAGACTCCGCCCCCGATGTCTGCCGCTTCAAAGACGACGTATCACCGGGCCCGCCAGTTCGCGACCCATTCGTTCCACCACGTATCTCGTTCCCGTTACCGCCAGGCCGCGCCCCGTTCGATACTCCAGGACGTATATTCAACTGGGGGGAATGTTGCCCGTATGATTCCACAGATCCGGGTGAGTCTGCTGGTCCCACTGATCGGTTGGATACCGGCGAATCTTTGCTCAAGTCCTTCTCCTTCTTCTGAACTTCTTTCTGGCGGAACTTCTTCCTCCAAGACGGCACTCGGTTAAGTCTACCACCCTCACCCTGCAAGCAGAAAATAGGACGGGTCAGTTGGACGTCTCATAACTGTGGAAATCACACTTACAGGAGTGCCATTTTTATACCCTTCAGTAGAACCCCCATCATTCTGAACAGTGGGGGAGGGGAGGTGCTGCTCCACATACATTTAAAGCTACACCACAACTTCCTGCTTTTCCGATGAGAGGTGGTTTCCATATACAGCAGGGACCAAATACAAATACGTATATAGACCGTTCTCGAATTCACACTCAGATCTGCGCACTTCCACCGAAACCGCAACCACAACCTCGATCTGAAACCAGCTGACGTGATGCAGTCCATGATTCAGCAATGGTCAAGTCTGCCGCCACGTCGTTGAAGTCACTGTCATGGGGTTCTCTGCGTCATGTCGTTCAGTTTCAGACCGAGGTTGTGGTTGCTATTTCAGCGGAAGTGCGCAGATCTTTCTCGTTTACGTCAATTTGAGAATTGTCTATCCGAAGACACTTTCCAAATCTCCTCATGGCACTAGACTTTCTGAGACAATATCAAAAGAGACAACATCAACACACTTCTATTCTACAACAGCAACACGCATCCACAACTCATCAATATTCAGTCAACCGAAATTAGCTCGGTGGCGGTTTTCACTGAAGCACAATGATACAGGGGTCAAATGTCAACATCATCAGCAGGCATTGCATGTCCTAAGTTGGTTTCTAGGGACCATAGCAAACTATCTCATCATGCCGTTGACTCGTTGTCTTTTATGAGTGAGAAATGAGGTGGTCAGACCGTGAGGATGGCCATGAGGACAGTAAGTTGAGAATGAGCAATGAAATGTACGGTAGGCTAAAGAAAGCAACTTAGGAAAGGAAAGAAATACTAAATTGAAAGTGGAATCCACAGTAATTTATGATCGGTTATTTTACTGGGTGGACTTCTACAGCTCTGGTCATATGAAAGTCACCCGGTGATGTTTTACGCACAGAGCGACGCCATGTTCAGTTAGGATTCAAATGAGCTTTAGTGGTATCTCTGTGTGGAGCTTTGTTGTCACTAGAAACAGACCTAGTCCTACTCAGGGGTAACAAGGGTATGCAGACGCACTCCCATCTCCCTGTAATCTTGAACTGACTCAAGCTCAGCTAAGCCTCCCCCTTGCAAGTAGGCCCACTGATGAGTTCAACGACAAGAATTCAACGATATGACACCTGTTGAGCAGGGTTCAGTCGTTCATTAGCGTTAGCTTACTTTATCACCATTCATTTTTCCTTCAAAAGATCACCACCATTGACAGTCGCTAGATAATGATAGTAAACATAAGTCGTCTCCGAATTTTGCAAATTTTCGAACCCAACTGGGGTCTTCCTCAGGCACTTTCTAGTTGAAATCCCAGAAGTTTCGAAAATTTGCAAAATTCGAAGACGACTTATGTTTACTATCATTTTGTGTGTCATTTTTTGTGCTCTATGTTGGATACAATTGACAGTCGCTAAGTTGTTATCTACAACTACGGCACTCCTCCCACGTTAGGGTATAAGATCTAAGAACAACAGGCTTAATGAGTCAGGTCTATATTTATGTTATCACCAGGGCCCGGTTGCACAAAACTCACGATAGCGCTAACTTGGTGTTAGCGCTAACTTTATGTTAAATGACGTAAAAAT
>NMRB01000163.1:497349-513687 GCA_002633025.1 Notospermus geniculatus
GGTGGGAGTGAAGCAATGTGTCGACAGCATTAACAATGTACAATATGAACACTCTGTGCAGAAACCACTACACAATGTACAGTATTAACACTTTGCATGTACATTGCTCGTAAGTTGTGTACAAGCTAGTGCAGCTTCCAAGACCAGTGCCTATCTACACTGCATTACCAAAAGAAGCATGACAAAGTTAAAGTGTCTTGTCCAGTCACGGTTGCTACAAAGTTGAACCGAGTCATTCCTTGATATGATATCTACCAAGCGCCGGTTCCCTAGTTGGCCTACGCCACTCGGGAAGTTACTGAATTCATGCCTCGTAATCACGTTTAAATCTACAAAAGCCAGAATGCGGACTATTTTAACATAAATCTAGAAAATTAATCATAATGGGAATGCATTGACCTCTTATAGTCCGAGGTACAAACGTGCAGATTGATGTACTAGCCAGCCGCATGCATTTCATGGACAAACAACAACGATTGACAAAAATCTCAAACAGCAAACTCAACGTTGTGGCAGATAGGGTATTATGCATGAAGACATTAGATTCAAATTACTTGGGCTGATGATGGGCAGTCCGTAAAGTTTCAAGTCAAACAGAGTAGGTGTTGCCAGACTTTTCGAAATGGTATGTATTTAAAACTGACATTCCTGCCTCAAATGGTGGCAATTCAGTGCCAGTGGGAGGCAAGCTTTACGTCTTTGCTCATGAGCTCTCAAATTCACAACTAACCTACAAACTAACGCAACTTGGGCGGCGCTGTGAACCATTGTGCCTTTTTTGACGTTTCGTCCCTGGTGCACTGCATAAAGGGGCGTTTTCGAATCCTCGTTCGTGACCACACTCGTGCTGACCTAGTTCATGTAGTTGTTGACTCAACTCGAGAACGGCAGTCTCGATTGCTGAGAACGCAACTCGAGGCAGGCCAAGAACATGTTCTTCTCAACCCTCCGCTGAGTGGGGACCAAAAGAACATGTTCTTGACCCAACTCGGGTTGTGTTCTCGGCATTCGAGACTGCCGTTCTCGAGTTGAGTCAACAACTACATGAACTAGGTCAGCACGAGTGTGGTCAAGAACGAGGATTCAAATATGCCCTGTGACGCAATGATATTCCATTGCTTTGCTTTTTTTGTACGTCTTTGGTACAACGCTTACAGCCCCACCCATTTTGGGTAAAAAGTCTTCACTCTGGTGCCCTGGCAACACCTACAACGAAAACTGTATCTTAGAAGGTTGATACCGGACAAGATGTGTCAATCAGGGGGTCGGTTCACATTAAACATGGCAGTGTTGTTTATGTGTTCTACTCGGGATCAAAAGGCCAACAAACAACAGCTTTGTCAAACCCAAAGCTTCGAAGAAAATAGTTGAATGCAAGGTACAAGTGTACGTGAAGCAATTTGCACGCCAGTAGGCCTCTTTGTAATCTGTTGTAATATGGTTTTCGAGTTCATCACCACACTGGAGCTGATAGATAACACATCACAGGGCGAAAGAGAAGTCCCAGCGGCACCCAGTGCTGTCAAAGATGTGACGTCAAAGATGTCATGTGCCTGACGTCAAAGACGTCACGTGCCTGAAAATCAACCCAACCATAGAGGATATGGGTTCTGATAGACCATTTAACACTTCAGCCAAAATTCTTGAATTTTCTGAGGGACCTTCCCCTCATTTTCAAAATTTTGCCATTTTTTCTTATTTGCTGTCATCCTGTTTTATAAATATTCTCGGCTTGACATGAAGTCACGAACACTGTTTTGTAGCTGGCCGTTTGCACATCCAAGAGCAGAACACATGTTGCATTGTACAAAATCATAGCATGAACGTCTAGCATAAATGGGATACATTACAACTAGTAGTGACGCCTTCATTCTGGGGATATCCGATCCACGGCTCTGCGGACTAGACGGTTAAAGAAACAGGAAGCAAAAAGGAATAAAAATGGAAAATATGCAGAAAAATCCAAAACACTCATAATCAGACTTGTGTTAGTCACTTCCGACTGATTTGTACCATGTGACATGATGTCTTAGGACAGAAAAGGCTGAAATATCAATTTGTGGATTTCTTGTCATAAACTAGTCTCTGATAAAATGTGACCCGGCACGACAAAATGAGTCGGAATGCGCACAGAAGAAGACCCAACATGTCCAAGGTGACACCAACGGTTCGCTGATTTCAGGACTGTCTGCCCATTGTGAAATTTGACTTGGTCGATTTCTGTAGTTGTGTCTGGTTCCACCTTCGGTCTTCTTCTGTGCGACTTCCCGACTCATTTTGCTGTGCTGGGTCACAAATGTTTCCATGATACCTAAATCACTAGGATTTTGTTTTTGTTCTGAAGTACCTAACTTCCAAGCATGATGTGAAACAACAGCCTCAATGTCATATCTTCAGCCCCTGTCGACTACACCAATAATTCTCTGCACAAAATATCCCAACTGAGGGTTGTGGTATGAATCAGATAAAATATGACAAACTGCAAAATTATGCCCTATTTTTCAGTGAGTGCTATACATGTAAATCACCAAGTAGTACAAATCAGTGGACTATGGGTCATGATGAATAAAGACTAGTAAATGCTTTTACTTGAATTTTGTAGTACAAATGCACAAGGCAATGCTGTACAAATCTGAAGTAAAAGCATTTGGTAGTCTTCATTCAAATGACTGACCCAATATCTCATATTGTATACTTCATCAAACTTAATCAGCTTGTATTGTAGTTGTTTAAATGGTGTAGAGAATTTAGCATAGGGATGAGTAAGTTATAACAGTCTTAGATAGATATTTCAGAAACTAGTATGAAACTTGGCCTCCACATCAACAATTCGAATGATACATGTATGGGGAAGGGGTGCAGTTCAACACAATCGGAAATTTTAAGCTAAAATTGAATTGTAAAAGGACAAGTTAATACGTGGAGATTTCTCAGAAACATAAAGTTTCAGGAATTATTGTTTCATTACTTCGCGGGATTTCATATCCAAATCCTAATATTTCAGAAGAATAGCCAGGGCCACTCCCTCTACTACTTGGGCAATGAGGTATATACTGTATCTACTCAGTTATAACGACAGTACATTAAATATTCACAGATCAGCGGACTACCTTTTTCGCCATGTGAATGAACTAATCCTAATCGGGATTAGTTCAAGTGCGATCATTGCTTATATGAGTACAATTATCACAGTCGCATGGCAAAAAAGGCGATCTGCAAATATTTATGAACTTTCGTTATAACTGAGCACATACTGTATATTCAATTCTTACAAAAGAAGAAACAAACCAACAAATGAATAAAACAATTAATACAATCATAACAGTAAAAACATTCTGCAAATGTTAGTAATTTGAATGCAGCATTTTGCATGTTTTGTGCACTATTCAAAACGGCATAAGCAGTGTTTTTTATTGAATGCAAGATGCTCAATGAACTACTGGGTTCATCAAATTATGAGCACTAAAACTTTTCATTTTTCGTAACACTCAGCGTATCATGCCACTAAATTTTTTTTTCTTTTACTAATCCTACGAGTTTTGGATGACTGCATCAAGTTGCGAAGCAATATTTTCATTCGTGATTTTTTGCATTTTTGGGCAAGCCATTACACTGGTGTAGATGCAAGTATAAAATTTCGCTGACCTATGAATCTATTTCATGTCGAGGTATGTGAGGAGTGGAATGCTGAAATGTTTCAAAGTCAAAGGGGTTGAAACAAGAAATACGTCCTAATCCAGATGTTTAATCTCCGTCACATGAAATTGACTTTGAGAAAAATCGCTTATCTTTTAATTTTAATTTTTGGTACAATTCCTAGCAGTCACATGCAACGACATGCACAACATGACAAGACCATAACGAGTATTTTTGTAACTATTTCACGAAATAGGTGACCAGGGCCCATATTCATAAAACTACTTAAGTCTAAGTATAACACTTATCCTTTGTTCAACACAAAAGATAAGTATCACACTTTGACTTAAGTATGTTTATGAATATGGCCCAGAAACATATGAGATTTTCAAAGGAACTTAAAATTTTTCACCCAAACTGTTTATTTATTCTAGAAAACAAGGTTTCACTGAAATTATAATTGTTAGGTAATATTGAGAAACATCAAGGCTACTGATCATTTTTTTATCAATGCATCAGGTTTTTCACTTCTTTCCAGATAACACCCCGACTTTCTTATTCTAACATTCTGGGCAAAGAAAAACAAAGTTCAAGTTGATGTTCTGGGAGTGGAAGGGGGTGTACGCATACATCCCNCCCCCCCCCCCCCCCGAATCCGCGAATGATACCTTAAAATCACTCTCCAACCCCCAGGGACCAACTACATTGTATGTGTCAGCAAATGGACCCGATGTACCGGTACTAGGCACATTTTGTAATGGGTTTTGTAGTTCATATTGCTGCCGCTAGGTGGCTCCCTCTACGTCGACAGTCAAAAATCCCAGCCAGTAAAGATCCCATACCGTGCTGCTTTAAAAAAAGAAACTTGGACACAGTACTTTTCTTAACAGCCATAATGCATCAATTAAAAGAATAACCAGTCAGTTAGCATTCACGTTGCCTTGCTCGTTTCTCCGTACATGCTAAAACTTTACCAGAAGTGGGGACGATGGTTTGTGTCTCACAACCATGAAATTCAATCCATTTATTCTAACGTCGTCATACAGCTGTCATTTGGGAGAAAATATGAAATATTTGGCATTTTAAAAGTATTGATTATAGACAAGTTGTTAGTAACATGTGCACGTTTTACTTTATAGTGATATAAAGTGTTAGTGTCCTGCATATTTTAAAATCATCCTGAATGTGTCATAGTAACGGATTTTACGCCATAACCTCGATGTTCTCTGTGTTTCTAGTTTGCATAGACGATTCTCAAATTCGCAGATCTGCGCACTTCCGCCGAAATCTCAACCAGAACCTCGATCTGAAACCGGATGACGTGATGCCATCCATGATTCAGCAGTGGTCGAGTCTGACGCAATGTCTTCAACGTCACTGTCGTGGGGTTGTCTGCGTCACGTCATTCGGTTTCAGACCGAGGTTGTGGTTGAGATTTCGGCAGAAGTGCGCAGATCTTTGTCGTTTATACGTCAATTTGAGAACGGTCTATTGCCTGTGTTGACCAACCCTATGCAAGTTTACATGCACTGACAAAAAACAAGTTTGCACCAAATGCAGTTCCATCTTTCAAAACTTGTTAACCTAAATTACATATTTTTCCGATTATAGGGACATTTCACCAAACTGTGCGTGTTTTTTTTGCAAGTATTATCAGGATCTAGAGCGTGGCATGTCTACATGCGTGATTGTGTCTCTATACAGTGGGGGATGAACAAACTACCAGTAAAGTTACCAACATGGTTTATCACGCCTGTAGAAGAGGAAAATGTGGACGATGAATTTGACGATGAAAATGTTTTTTTCAGAAATGACAAATGTTGTCCATGCATGAAGGACCATTTCCATGAGTGTAGTTTTACAATTTCATGTAGTTATGCAGCGTACAGAAAACTTGTCACAGAACAGGGGTGCAGTAGCACTGACCTTGAGCTCTCTCGTGCGATTTATAGACGATTCTCGAATTCGCTGATCTTCACACCCCTGCCGAAATCGCAACCACAACCTCGATCTGAAACCAGGTGACGTGACACAATCCATGATTCAGCATTGGTCGACTCTGACTCAACGTCTGCGAAGTCACCGTCGTGGGCTTCTCTGTGTCATGTCATTCCGATTCAGATCAATGTTATGGTTGCGATTTCGGCGGAAGTGCGCAGATCATTGTCGTTTACGTCAATTTGAGAACTGTCTATTGCAGGTATGATTTTGCACAAATTCTGTGAAAACATGAACTTGCAAACTTACTCTAGTGGGAAACTGGCCCTCTCATTCATTTGCAAAGCCAGGCATGGTATGGAACAGTAAAATGCATGACCATGCTTAAGAGAAATTAACAGACTGTCAGGCCACTTATACAGACACAATGTTCAGCCTCTTACAGCATGACGAACTCTTCGATATTACACCTTATTTACAGTGTTTACTATCTACTGAAATTGACGATAACGACATGTCACAGACAAATGAAATATACAAGAGAGACAAATGGATGTTGAGAGCAGCTGGAAAGAAACTTGAAGACAGTGTTCTCCACACCAGTTAAAAAAAGGGCGGCCCGCCCCTCTTAAAAATACCGACGGCAAAATCCGCCCCTCTTAAAAACGGCCCGCCCCTCTTAAAAATTTGTCCGCCCTAATATTATCGCTCAATTATACATCTCAGATGCTCAGAAAACGCATCTCAGAGCACCTAAAATCCAAATTTCGCGCCTCGCGCAGTGCCTTCGGCACCACACCCACTGCCGCCCCTCTTAGACCAAAACTCGTGGAGAAGACTGGATGAGTACGTGAAGATGATGGGGATGAGATGTGTACAGAGATTCTGAAATCAAAAATATAGGCAGACGTTGGAGGGGAAATGCCAATTTTACAATGTCAATGTGAAAGGAGAATGGATGAAATGAACTTCCTTTACAAACTTTTTACAAATTTGAACAAAATTCTTCTTTACTCAACTTAAATCACTTATCGCCAATTTAACAATGGCAATGTGAAACGAGAAAGACAAGAAATGAATTTTCATGAACAAAATTGAACAAAATTCATCTTTATTCAACTTAAAACTTGTGTAAATCACTTGTAAGAATGGCCTCACGTATTTCAATTAATGACAGTCAAACGTGAAACACTGTCTTCCACATTCGCACAAACACGCTCAACCATCCATCAGTACTTAAGCAAAACTACAACACCTAGATGAAGCAATGGAAAGCAGTTTCCATTCTTTTAGTTGCAGTAGCAAAGCTGCTTTTCAAATAAATTAGGCCAATGGGCTTTTTCTGCCGTGTGAACTTTTAATAGCTTTGCTGAGTCAATTAAGCGGTCCATTCACGTACAATATTATTGCACAATATGGGGCCCAAAATGGGTGTCATGTGCTTCTGGCATGAATAATATTGCATGTGGATAGGCCGCTTTACAATGTCGAGAACAAGGCGATGTTTCTAAAGTGGCCCATACATGTGCAATATTATTGCACAATATGAGGATCAAAATGGGCAATATCATTGCCAATCTTTCTTCTACCCGTCATGTCAAAAGCACATGCCCCTATTTTGGGCCCCATATTGTGCAATAATACTGATCGTGTATGGGCGGCTTTAAAGGGCGTTGTGATGGAGGGCAAACCAATCCAGGTAAGAAATCAGCAGCATACAGGTATTCTCAAAATTGGGTCACCACAATTCAGCCCTCAATAGAGTTTTCTTTTGATGTGCTGATTTTTTATGTTCAATTACTTATTCTTGTAGGAGCAAGAAGCACGAACTTCTACTCGACACGTTTTTTCATACTGACAGGTGGTTTGAAATTCAAAATCCACAGGTTCTTAAAATTGTGGAGGGAAGGGTCACTGCCAATTCCACCGAGAAACAAAATCACATCAAATAGAAAATTTGAGAGGAGGTTTATTAAAATCAAAGAAAATACACCAACTGATTGAAACTAAAGTCTGAGAATTTAGGGGAACCTTTCTGCTAGTTTAGTTACTGCAGTATGTGGGACTTAAAAATGTACAGTAGTTGGCACTAACTAGAAACTGACTGGCCCTACTGTCCGAGTCTCCAGAAAGACTGCCGGAGATGTGCCCCCTTTTTGCGTACATGTACGTGGGGAGGAAGTACAACAAACTTTACACAGTGGTGGAACCAAGTCTGCACTTCAGTGGCAACTAGGGCTTTACCATATTTATACTCACTCCCAATGCCAAAATTCAGTAGTTATATTTATAGCGAGCCGTCATACAAGCCAGGCGGGCAACCCAGCTCGGAACATACAGTTATACTACCTTCAGGAACGCTGCACATGCACGCCAATACCACCGTGTCACGATACCAAAGCACACTGCTATCGTACGGCAGCATGCCTAGATCTCAAATTTGATAACTGACCTACCTCATCCAGCCGTCGGTCTGTCCCAAGCGCCAACAGGTTGTTGAATTCACGTTCTAGTGTTTGACGGGCCTTAAGAGAAAATAGGGAAAATTAGAAATCCTTCTACAAGAGGCCATTCTGGCATCAAAACACATCTTGAGATTTTAGTCCATTTACTTGCCATCTTAGCTCAAGAATTTAACTCGGTAGAAAACGCGCAAGTTGGATTCAAGTGGACCAGACAACTTCACCCGACTTAGAAGAAATCTGTCTTGTGCAAGTCGGATGAAAATCCGAGCTGTGAGGAAGTCAGACAAAAATCTGACTTCTGACGTGAGGAAGGGCAAAACGGCAGTAATGGAAATGGATCCAAAGCACCAACCTGAATAAAAACACACGAACTGAAAAGGAGTGATGCGGGATCCGACTTGCACGATCGATTTTTATTGGAAATGTAGTAGAAGGGACCTGGACATTTCGTCCAAGATAGCCGAAAATCTGACTTCTAGTGTTCAACTTATGCAATTATTTTTTATTGGAATAGGCCTAACGTTACGAAAAATTGGGACTTCTCGAAGTCATTCGAGATGGGCGATTTTCCGACTTGCGCATCTCTGACTTAAAGCAATGTGTCAGCCAAAAAATTTATATGCAAAAGGGGACGAATATTTGTTTACAAACACTCATTTCCTGCATTCTGATTGGCTGTGAGGGCAATGTTTACAAACATCATCCTTCTGTTTACAAAACGACTGTCGATTCGCTTTAAGCGTTTTCTACTGTACCTTCAAAAGCAGGAGTGATTGCGATGTACTACATACCTGTGTGTTGGCAGTTGCTATCTGCAAGGCCAAAGCCATACTGTTGTGGTCGAAACTCTCATCGAGGGCGACCAAGGCTCCATGTACGCCCGACTCCATCAGGTTGTTGGAAAATTCCTTCAGCCCGATTGATTGTGCCCATTTGATTACTCGCTCATTGGTCCATACTAACACATCTGAAATAACAAGAGAAATACAGTGACGAGCCGTGATAGCCTAGTTATCACATCCGCTTTAGCAAGCAGCAGGTCCCGGGTTCGAATCCTAGGCCATACGGGATTAATCCTTGGCTCTTCAGTCTGTTGAATCGGACAGTAAAGCCAAGGGCACATTTGCGACAAAACTCAATGCGGTAGGGGTGTCTTTTAAAATCGACTGAGCCAGCTGAATGACGAGTTGACAGCATTGGGTCAGTCGACTTTAAAAACACCCCTAACGCACTGAGTTTTGCCGCAAATTTGCGCTTGGCTTTAGGGACGTATGCTTGGGTCGGACTTTAGCCACACTTTCATTGAAGTCCGACTTTTCTCAATGCTTCTGCCAAAGAGAAAGTCTAACTTCAGCTATAGTTTAGGCTAAAGTCCGACCCAAGCATATGGCCCTATGCCTTTGTGCCTTGTCTTTGCAAGGGCAAGTAAAAGTGAGAAACATCAGTAACTTGGTCATTAATTTTGGCATTATGTACCTGCAGGCCAATATCTCACCCACAAATGGCGTAATTCCACAAGTTATGGGCCTGCAGACTACAGATCTCTCCCTTATAACATCACTCAACTTACCTTTATTTTCATTATTGCTTTCTTCTCTCCGTCGTTCCAATTCTTTCCTATCGTAATTTAATCTCTTTAAGCAGTTAATACCATACTGTAAACTGGTCCTGAAAGAAGACGCAACACGTGAAGATACTGGGGGGGGGAGGGGCAGTCCTAGATCATTCTTTAGCATTTTTACTCCGTGGTTACAACTTTATGCCTGTTGTACACTTACGATTTTTCTTGTACTAAAAGTTATAAATGAGGTTCATAAAGGGTGATTTCGGTCATAGGCCACCGACTGCCTAGCTGAAATGGATTATGAATACCCATTTAGGCCCCATTTATAATTTTTAGTACAAGAAAAATCCTAAGTGTACAACGGGCATTAGACAATAGAAGTTCTTCACTGACGTCACGACGGTTATACATGACTGCAAACAATCAACCATGTTGGCCGTCAAATGACTGGCGATGACGTCAAAACTATCACGTCATGACATTTTGACGTCAGGATCTGTGTGTTGACGCTGTGTTCATGCCGTGACATCGCTTGACATTTTGACGACCAATATGGCAGCACCGTGTCGTCATGGAAATGTGACGTCACGTGAACAACCTCTATAAACGACAGACAACAGTCATAGAACTTGTTACAGGTCTTACCTGTGGAAACTATCCACCATTTTTAACTGCCCGCGGAGGTCTTTCTTGGTTAAATGATCTAACATCCTAGCATCAACGAGGCACTCCATGAAGGTACTACGGTACTGAGGTAGACCAAGACTAGGCAGCCATTCATTACCAATCCATTCATGGTTCATATCACCAAATGCTAACGTCTGAAACGGAATGGACCGAGATAAAGTATGTGAACTACTCAATGCCAAGCGAAAAGAATGGAATCAAGAGATGGAATCAACTGGACACGAGCTTCTCTGTGAATAAATCTATGGAAACAAACTTCAAAGATGGCATCTATGGCAGCCATATTGGAAGTGGGAATAATGCAGGAGTTTCCCGCAGGAGGAATTTCATTGTCAATTTCAATGTGACAATGTGATTCTGCCTCCGTGCGGGACAAATATTCATCTGAGCACAGAAATCTATGATTCAATTTATATAGCAGAAGTTTTGATAGTTAAAGTACGGTACATGTAAATTCGTCTCCGAATTTCGCAAAACGGGGGGTCTTCCTCAGGCACTTTCTAGTAGAGATCCCAGAAGTGATTTCACTTCTGGGATCTCTACTAGAAAGTGCCTGAGGAAGACCCCGGTTGGGGCTGAAAATTTGCAAAATTCGGAGACGCCTTTACTTTTACTATCATTTTGTGTGTCGTTTTTTGTGCTCTATGTTGGATAGCAGAAGTCTTGACCTGACTTACCGTTCTGGAGGTCTTTGGGGCTGATGGACTAGTCAAACTGACCATCTCCTGAATGGCCAGGCGTAATTTTAATCTGTGCAGAGGATTGCTAATACCTATCTCACGTTGGATCTCCTGATCCGACAATGCTGACATAATGGCACCACTTTTTACATTAGCTCGACACGCGGCTACATACCAGGCAGGCATTCCTACCCACAGCTGAAACAAGACGGACAAGTAATAGCATTCTGTTGTGGAGAGGACGACATTCATATGAACTGAGTACATGTATAACATTGAAGTGGAATTCATGACATGTGATCTTCCACGGCAAAACCAGTCGTATGTTGCTCTTAGCTTGGCAGGTTGAGACCAAATATTCGCCAGTTTAAATCTTGTCTGTCTATTATGAAATCTGAAACAATCTATTTCTACCATTCTCTCCTGGTGTCATCTTAGTTTATTGAGGCTCACCTTCTGAGCGACATGCGTCTGCTTTTGCCAGAGCGGGTCACAAATGTTGTCAGTTTCAATACTATCTGTCTATTATGAAATCTGAAACAACCTATTTCTTCCATTTTCTCCTGGTGCCATCTTAGTTCGTTGAGGCTCACCTTCTGAGCGACATGCGACTGCTTTTGCCACAGTGGGTCACATTTGTGTGGCGGTCAAGGAAAACCCGTCGAATGTCGCTGGATGATCAACAAGGGCTGTCAGATTGCCTGTGCATTGATCTGCTACATGTACTTTTTACCTGTAGTACATTTCAACTATTGAAATGTGCGGGTTCACCAAGGCCATTAACACTTTCCTCAAACGTGACATCCGACGGGTTTTCCTAGACCCCCTCACATATGGTTCTCGTAACAAACCAGGAGGCAACATACACCTAGTTCAGTTCAACACAGATGTCAGCAAGGCTGGGTATCCAACTCTGAAAATCTCTGTTCAGACTTCAGAGCCAGAACATGACGGTAGCACTCAGTGACTATCAAGTGACAAAATCAGACAGACAAGAGGCAAATGCAATGTTGACTTGTGGTCGTGATCGAGAAAGATTCCTTCCTACCTCCAACCAAGCAACAACAGTTGGTCCGTTCCACAAGGCAAAGGGTGTACCAGCTTTCATTGCTTCTTCTAACAGCTCCTCTCTGAAATAACACAATACATGTATTTAGACCATGAAGACAGAGGATTGAAGTCAACATCTTTTGAGTCTGATCACAAAGGCTCAAAATGTTTATGTCTTAAGGCCCGTTTACACATGCAACTTTTCATATGCAACTTCATGCAACTTGTTGCATAAACCTGATGAGACCAAAAAGTTTCATAAAAGTTGCATGTGTAAACGGGCATGCAACTTGCTGCAACTCGATCACGCTGGATGTTGCATCGATTTTTCTATGTGTAAACCGTCCCAGGTAGTTTGCAACAACAACTTGGTGCAACCTAGTGTAAATCGCCCTTTAGCTGACAGGAGATTCAGAGAGTCAGAAAATGTTTGAGTTGAAAGTCCCTGAGGAAGACCCCGGTGTGGGGTCGAAAATTTGCGAAATACCGCAGACGACTTGGATTTTTGTTTAGCCGACAGGAACATGCTATTTTTAACAATACGGACAAGGAATCACTGTTAATCCAACGGACAGGTACGGAAATAGATTTAATGCCTAAGTTGAAATTGACAACTCAAAGATAAGGCGCACATAAACTTACTTTTTCTTTTTCCTTCTATCAAATTCTGACTGTTTTCCTAAAGTTAAACTTAATGTATCTGATCCCGGTATATCAACATCTACATAATTGGAACTCGCTGAAAATAAATAGACAATTTCATTGAATTTCAAGTATTATAGGCCTAGTCTGAATCAGTTATTTTCACAGAAGCCTGCTTGAGTCAAAGCTGTTTATTTTAGGTACTTGTACAGCTGCAGATTAACCATTACAAATTTTCCGTAGGTGCATTTGTAAATTGGCTCAGTTTGCATCAATTTTTAATCTGCACACATTAGAATTCACCTTGACTTACAATGATCGACTGGCGTCGGCATTTCGCTATACTTGCTAGCCATTGGAATCATATCCCTTGGCACCATATCACGTGGCACCATGGTCATCGGCGCACCGTGACCATGCATCTCCTTCCCTTTGACTTTATCCTTTTTACTAAAGAATCGTCCCAGTGAACTCTTTATTCCCTTTTTCTTTGTTTGTTTGTGGAGCGAGTCTTGACTATTACTGGCGCTGCTGAGAGGGCTCGGCGTACTGTGGCTCTCCCCAGAACTCCTGCAAAAAGGAGAGATTATTAGGAAGAGAGAAATTTTAACAGGCCCAAGAGAGATTGCTAAGTCCATGTCTGACCACAACTGAGACGGACTACAAACAGCAGGGTTCCTGCGGCTCTGTGTCAATAAAATTCAAGGCATTTTAAAGACTTTTTCAAGACTTTTTATTGGAAAATTAATACCAGTATGTGGTTACGCAATGGGCTAGTCGCCGCGATCGATAGATGACGGTAGCCTGCAAAAACAACACCCTGAGAAAAATAACCGAGATTTAAAAATTCACAACACTCCAAAAATGAAATTTAGGACTTTTTTAAGACCCCCAAGAGCAAAAGTGTGAAATTCCAGACCTTTTCAAGGCCTTGAAAATGCTTTTTCATATTTAAGACATTTAAGATTTTTCAAGGATGTGCAGGAACCCTGAAACAATCTGAATTCACATCATTCCTGCACTAACTCTTCTTGATGCAGAGTATAATCTTCAGCAGCTTTCTAACTTCATTCATCTACCTAAATGTAAATTGTGCTTTAATAAGTGGGTGGTAGTGATGAGCATGTAAAATGGCGTGAAATGTCCTGTATGTAAAAATTTGTAATTTTTTTCATGATGCTAATATAAAAGAAGTATTTCTGTGAAGAAAATGTTGAATATTTTTATGAATAAATGGGAAAAAAGTTGTTGATAAAATGGTGAAAGGGAAGAATGTTTTAGATGGCCAAATTATCAAGATTTCTTTCGAACTTCTGTTTGAAAATTGCCAATGAACGTTACAGCGAACTTACGCCTTATGCCCCTTTCACACCGGGCCTACGTAGAGTTGCGTACTGCGGCGTACCGACTACGTCGAGCTACGCTGGCCTACGTGGCAATACGCCGAGGGACGCAAAGGGGTGAAGCGAGATGGACGCAAAAAATTTAACATGTTTAATTTTTTGCCTACCGGTACTTTCGGTGTAGAGCACTGGATGCAGAAAGTATGCAGTTTTTATGCAAGTCTACACAACACTATGCTACGCTCTTCCATGGCGAACAGCGGCATAGTGTTGCGTAGACTTGCATAAAAACTGCGTAGCCTACTGTCTGCGTCCAGTGCTCTATGCCGAAAGTACGCAAAAAATTAAACGTGTTTAATTTTTTTATTGCATCCATCTCGCGTCACCCCGATGCGTCCCTTGGCATATTGCCGCGTAGGCCACCGTAGGTACAACGTAATTCGGCGTAGTCGGTATGCCGCACTATGCAACTCCACATCGGCCCGGTGTGAAAGGGGCTTTAGAGTATTGTGCTTCTGCTCCAGTTGCTGCATTCGGCAATTTATTACTACACAATTTAATTTTGTCTGTTCACCACGGGCACCATATGTACCACTCACATCACAGACTAAACGGACGACTAAAACTACAATGTGACCACTACATCACGAGTGCCAACTGGGAACTATCTCAACCGAATTCTATTAAGTTGCATCTCAAACTGCATGGCTGCTGGTGTTAGTAGGGAAGACATGAATTGTGCAGGAGTTAATAGAGTTCAAACAGGACAACAAATATATCTATGTGGTGATCATCCACCGATACATTAAGAAAGATAGATACTAAACAGCGACGCCAGCTCACTACAGTTCATTCCAAATCCCAGTGGCGCGAAATTTTCAGCCGATATCTCCGCAACGGCTGGGTCAAATTCAACATACCATACATCAATTAACTTGTCTTTCTTGCCGGTATCTTTCTGCTATCTTCAATTTTCGCGCAAGGCCTGCATAACGGATCCCTTTCTCAAAACCCATTTCATTTCGCTGTGCTGTTCAGTGCAGTTTACACGTGCGCGATGCATTGCGTCATTTCAAAATGGCCGCCATTTCGGCCGTAAACATGAACTGTGATTTGTGAAAGAACTTTTTTCTGTCACGTTTTTCAGGAAAAAGACAGTGATAATGGCTGTACCGCCAAGAAAGACAAGTCGATTGATGTATGTTTCATCAAAATCGGCCCAGTCGTTGCGGAGCTATTGTTGATAAACCTCGCGCCAATCGGAACTGGAATGGAGAGTAGAGTATCTGAAATATTGCCAGCTGGCTGATGTACAGACTGTTCCAACAAAGATGGTGGCCTACTCGTTCTCCCGCATGACGTCGTGGCCATTCATTGTCCAGGCATCCTCTCAGACAATTATTTTACCTAAACCTTTGTGCCCGTGGATTCCCGCTTGACCAGCGGCCATTGAATGTTATTTAGCTTCTGACGTCATATGGTGAGAACTGTTAGACTGGCATCTTTCTTGGAAAGGCCTACAGTATGTTGCACAATTGACCTACCTTTATCTGCATACATGTACCGGTACCTTCCACATACGTCACGCAGGGGATACGCTTCAGTTCATTGCGTATGGTACAGGTGCGTCACGCGTCTCTTCTGCGTGACATCCGCGCACCATTGGCGAATGACGTTACGTCTTCACTGCGTGCCTTCCATGACGGCGCGATGTCCGCGGAAGATACGAGGACGGTACACGCATGACACTGCATGTGGTATGCAGATGATGCGCAGCGTGGAAGGGAGGTCAAGTGTGCAACGTACTGTATAAACGTTCTGGAAAAGATTTCTTTCAGTTTTTCTTCAAAATACTTCCTAATTTTTATTCAAGCACTGTGTAATCTCATGAGCTTTGATCAAGGAGAGCTCTACGTCTGTAGTCTGAGAGCTTTCAAAAGAACAGTGTCTGTATCTTAGAAATTCATTTATGTCCTGGGCCTATCCACCTATGTCCTTTCTGAAACAGCAGACGGCTGAAACTCCCTGAAACCTGGACAAAATCTACCGATAACAAAACGCACAACAACAACAACATGCAAATCTGCTAAACATGAAAACGGAGGATCTAAGCAGCGGAACATGCATAGAATACCTCGGCACTGGAAGGGGATGATGTACGACCTCGCGGTTTATCATACTGCTCAGAGGCCCGGGGTTACTAATACTACGCGAACTGTCTATATTGCTGCGACTGAAAGAAAGAAAATTTAATGGGAGTTGGCTTCACATGTCGGGGGGTGGGAACTTTTTTAGGCCTTGATACACCACCCAATATCATTGCACAATATGGG
>NMRB01000163.1:514159-539416 GCA_002633025.1 Notospermus geniculatus
AGACTGGCACGTACACAACGCATCGTGCAGGCATTCCGCCAATCAGATTCTTCGACAGGTGTTTCGGTCCGTGTTACCGCCTCCCTGATTGGTTGAACGCTTTCCCGACGCGTTGCTTACCGGTACACACCAGTCGGTCACCGCCTTTAGGCTGCGATTACATGGAGATATGCGGTATACGGATACGCCGGTTAACAAAGGCTTCACAAAAGGTTTGTGACTGTGAAGCCATTGTTAACCCGTGTGTCCGTATGTCGTATACCGCTATGTAATCGCAGCCTTATCACACGATGGTCAAGATTCTATTCTCAAACAAACATCGTGATAATACTATCATTTTTCTGCTGACAGCTACTTTCTCATAAATCGCCATTCTGTGGGATTCACTCATTAGTCAAAGGCTTTTTCACTTGGGACTTGGCCTGATCCGTTTCAAGCACAAATGCCCTGTTTGTATATGCTTCCATGAGGGATGGGTAAAGGCCATATTCTGCTGGGGACAGCAACGATGGATGGGACCTCAACCACACGTGAGGGAAGCACCGATCAGTAGATCACAACGCAAGCAGGAGGAAGACCCAGGAGGGCCACGAAGCTGCTGATGGTGATGGTGATGAAGAAGACATCAAAAGGTAACAGTTTATGTGCCCTGATCAGTAAGCTGGTGTGGGCGGGGTATACTACACTACCAATATCTTAAGCTAGCAGCACATGTCACCAATTTCGTTGCTTGTACAGGCAATTTTTGTGGCGGTTGCCGGTTTACAGCAGACGCTACCACTCAGTGGTCTCGTGTGCTGCTGATGGCCACGCATCACCACAACTGGCAACTATAAGCAATTTTCGTGATGAGAAATCAAACCGGTTTGATTTTCGGCAACTTGTGGCAACTGGTGGTCACCACAGAATTTCCGTGGTGAGTGGTCGTTGCCGGTCACAGCACGCTTGGCCATTTTCGTGGCGACCACGAAAATTGCCTGTACGAGCAACGAAAGTGGTGACGTGCGCTGCAGGCTTCACAGGTCGGTAATTTTCTTGAAAGCAGAAAAGTGCCGACCAGCACCAAAGTTCAATTGTTTGGTATGAGCCCTGCTTTAGTGGTACAACATTGTGCTCTTGTGCTGGACTGCTGAAGTCATGATCACACTGATCTGTACCGGCCTCAAGCGTGGGAGGTGCTTTCATCGCTGCGACATGTCTCATATATCTGGTCTAACAAAAATTTATGTAGGGGAACAGGCAATGAATATCATACCCAAAGTTTCCATAGGGATATCGGTCGGTTCTGCAAAAATTCCAAAAAAAAAGGACGGGAGATATTATGAATGAATCTGAAAACAATCGGCTGAATGTTATTGAACAGAATTTTCTTCAGAATCAAAATGGTGTCTTCCCATTTCGCCCTCTGATGATTTGGTAAGGGTTAAGCCTAGCGTACATCGCACTTGCGACTGGAACCAACTCATCCAATCAGTTGCTGATGATGTACGCGTCGCAAATTCAGCAACTGGGAAAAACTCAGAGCATCCAATCAGTCGTCATGTCCTACCGCGTACATCACACTTGCGACTGGCAGCAACTTGGGTAACATCCGAGGCATTTAGACTCGAAGAGACTCGATTTCGTAAAATAACTGGCACTGATCAGTCGCAAGCCCGCGTACATCATGGTGACTTGATACAACTAGTCGCTAGAAAGTTCAACGTGTGAAACTCGTGGCGACTGGCGATTTCTCAGTTCCAGCAAATGACAAGGGTGCATATACCGACCGTTTCTGGCGACTGATCAGTCGCCGCCAGTTCCAGCCAATTCCTCCCAGTCACCAGGTTGCTCAGTGGTATCCAGTCGCAAGTGCGATGTGCGCTAGGCTTTAGCTGCCGAGTTCGTATTTGGGGCCGAATGGGGAAAGGGCGAAATGGGAATAAACAACGAAAACATGTGACATGATATACCAAGCAAGAAAAGCAAAATCATGGGTACCTTCAAAAATAGACAATTTGTTCAAGCCACGGCTTTCATTAGGGGGAAGCCATGCTGACTGTAAAACGTTACAACATGTCATCGGCGTCAAAACTCAATCACATCCAGAAGTTTGTGAAAGAACTGTCCATTGTATAGTCTCTGTTTGCTTTTACAGTATACAACTTTGAAGTGGAGTATGGATCTAGATGACGTGGTACGCATTCTTTGGGAATTAAAACCTTAGCATCTGATTGGTCAGTTCAGTTTTTCATATTTTTGATTTGTATCACGCTGGCTTTAGGAACACGCAGGTACATACAAACAGCTGTGACCAGACCAGGATTAGATAAGATAGTGTTTTCTGAAACTTGTTCCGTCTGGTGCCAGAACCTGCAATTGCACTCGTCCAAAATACACAAAGAATTTGAATAAAGTTCAAAGCGCTGCAACCTGACCATCTGGGCCCTTATTCATAAAACTACTTAAGTCTAAGTGTGATACTTATGCTTTGTTCAACACAAAAGATAAGTATCACACTTTGACTTAAGTATGTTTATGAATGTGGACTCAGGAGAGTTCTCAGCAGATGACCTCATCTTCTGCCTGGAGTCATGTATTTTTGCCTCGACTTCTTTTTCGAACTAAGTGGACATTTCTTTCATAACATCTCTGATAAACCATAAACTTCATAAAGATTTCAATAATACTAGTAGGCCTCATACCTTCTAAGTTCCTCTGTACTCTGGGCGAGTGCGGCAGCGACTCGTTCTAACCGTAACGACCGCGGTGTCGGTGGACTCGACTCGCATTTGATCTGCCTGCCTTCGTCCTTGTTTGCAGGATTCTCGCCCGCCCGGTTATCCTGTGGAAGATAAGAACAATGTTAGACAGATCATTACATATCCTGGACTCTTTTTTACATTCACTACTCGCATTTTGAAGACTACTCCCATTTCGAGAGGTTAATTTACCGGTAAGTTAAGAGGAAACCACTGCTATGCTGATCGTGGATTCAAGTTCAATCCAGATTCTGTGCTATAAGCCTTGGTCGGACTACATAAAATCCCCATTTTTTTGTGAACTGCCGGGCTTCAAGAAACCCGTGTCTGAAAAACACGGTTTTTTGAAACCCATGAAGTTTGCTGTGTTCTTCAAAGCTCAGGTCTGGTGAGGGGAATTCATGAAGTGTGAACTCAAAATCGCAGTGTTTTTAGCTACAGATGGCGCCAGCTTCGGTCGCGTGGTACACATGCGCCTCCAATACAGAAATGACCAAGGAGTACCTCTCACTGGGCTTTTCATACACACGGGTTTGACAAGGATCTGGAAAAACACGGGTGTTTTGAACAGGTGTGACCAAGGCTATAAGCTGACCAACACTAGAACATTTCAAAGTTTCTGCCTGCACAGTATTGTGTGTATTTTGTAGAACACCCCAACAAATCACCTGCGGACCTAATCGTGCAAAGCATTGCTCGAGTTTCCCTTCAGATCCGGAGATGATTCTTATGAAATTTAATGATAATATGTGACCCATCACCACAAAACGAGTACAAAGTCGCTCTGAAGTTGGCAGGTTGAAACCAACGTTTTGGCAATTTCAGTACCGGTAGGCCAAACCTTATTGCCTGTATTTCGTAAAATCTGAGTGATTACATTTCTTCCTTTATTTCCTGGCGTTATTTTGGTTTATCCTGGTTCATATCTTGTGCAACTGGAGACGGATTTTGCTGTGACGGGTCACATATACCGTACATAAACAAATACCATACCAACACATGGATACTAAGAATGAAGAGATGCAAAGATGCAGTTCTACTCCACGATAACCAACAATGATTTTGCCACGGAATTCAAACTGGAACATTTCTCATCCTGAAGGCAGGCTGGAAAGTTTCTTGAGAGTTTGGCAACATTGGCTATTGCCTGTATTTCACCTCTGGTGTACCTAGAAGTCAAGGCAAAACCATTTTGTTGCCAAATTCTCTATCCATTTGGCTAACTAAGTTACTTTCTTGGGGAATTCCTTCATTCCTTTGGCTACATGTGATGCCAACAAGCAAGAAGTGAAATGCAGCAAGCTCTGATAGTAGGGTCCCACTGGTGACTTTTGCCCACGACAAGGGGCGAATCTGAAGTCTGCGATATTCCCTCAACATGCTGCGATATTTAGCATTCGTAGTTTTTCGTGAGTTGTCAACTGGTCGCTGATCGGTCGAACACTTGCAGGCCTAGACGAAGTTAGTTGTGGGTGGTCGTAGATAAGACCTTCGATCCTGTACGACTATGTACGACATGGGTGCGACTATATACGAGATAACTTCGACTGACCTTGACTAAAATTTTGTCGTGGGCAAATTTTGAACTTTTTGAAAATTTTTCTGCGAGCCAGAGAATGATTGCGAACATAGATGACAGTCTAAGAACTGTTACGAAGAGCTACAATTTTTTCATTCATCCCTTGTCGCAGGCCAAAATTCGCCAGTGGGACACTCCTAGTCCTATGACTAACACAAATTCAAAGTTGCACTGTGACAAAAAGTGGAAATCTTCTCGGTGCAAGACAGTTTTCTACCACAGATAAAGATTTCTTAGCTTTATCATGGAAGAAAGTGATTCTCCTCATCAAACATGTAGAAAGTGAATGGAATAAAAGAGACAGCAGCACCTTGTAAAGAACTTCAGTGACATAAAATTAAAGTTACAGATGAAGTATGTTAAAAAGATCTAAATAAAGAGCACATTAAGAAAGTGAGTTATAGCACTGAACGTGTGAAAATGACTCACTGGTTCTTGTTCTGGGTTCCTCTCGTCATAAAGCTAATAAAACAAAGTACAAGTCATAAGAAATCCGTTGATCATATATTTTGAACTTTTTTATGAAAAATGTGCGAGTTCTGCAGACCAATAGATCACTGAGCAGATGGTAGCTTTTAAAACTAGCGATGGTTAACTTATGTTGCACCTGCACAGAAAAATTCCCGAGGATCCGGGTCCATATTCATAAACACACTTAGGTCAAAGTGTGACACTTATCTTCTGCGTTGAACAAAGGATAAGTGTCACACTTAGAAGTAGTTTTATGAATACGGGCCCTGTTCCAACTACTTAAGTCTAACTATATCCTTTGTTCAACACAAAAGATAAGTATCACACTTTGACTTAAAGATAATGTATCACAGGTATTTTCGCCCACAAAAATCATTGTTTATACATTTTGTTTGTTTGTGTCCAGTCTTTCTTTGTCTTATGAGTAATTTGTTGGTGGCATGCCCCTCTAGAAATTCTTTTGATACCGAAAGCATTCAATTTAGTGGGTTGGCATGTCCGAAAAGTCCAAAATAACATGATGTAAATATCCATATTTACAAACATTGAATGTAAACAATGAAGTCGTGTTACATTACCTTTAAGTATGTTTATGAATATGGACCCCAAGTCTCAAACTCTGAATTGACCATTCTATATCCAAGAATATTGATGATTGAATATGGCCTAAACCAAGGTGAAGATGAACCAACCATAAACTCTGATTTGTTTTCACCACTGATGAGGGACCATCTCAAAAATCACGCGATGTCAAAAATGAACATAACTTTTGGCAGTTTCCCCTTCTTTGGCATCATGTGCGATCATCCACTCCAGCAAAAGCAGACGCTTGTCGCAGGTGATCATCATTGGTCATCAGTTTACTCAACTATTATCACTCAACTTTTATGTCCACTATAATATTAGCTGTGGTTACACTACATAAATCTCCGTGCTTTCCCCGGGGATTTTGCGGTTACACCTGTAAATCGCCGGGTCTAAATAGACCCGTGTCTGAAATCCCCGTGCTTATTAGCCCCAGCGATCTCGAAGGGGCAACGCCAGGGCTATTTTAAACACGGAGATTCTATGTAGTGTAACCGCAAAATCCCCGTGTCTATTTCTAGTTCCACGCACCCTGACAAACGGCGATGCAAATTGATGAGTGAAGCGCATGCGTATAGGCTATTTCACGCCTCCAGCAGCCACTTAATTATGCAGAGTTGCCTACATGCAGTGCCCCTATCGCCGGGATACGGAACTTATTACCAATCGCACTTTTAGTAGTGTAACCGCTCGCCGTGTCAACGCCGTGTTTTTTCTGGTTCGGAAAAACCCCGTGTCTCAAAAACCCCGGGGATTTTGGATAGGTGTAACCACGGCTATTGTCAACCTGCAGAGACATACATTTCAGCTATTGTGTTGTAAAGACTGTTAACCCTTTCCTCATTTATGACATGGGCCTACTTTTGCTAGATCGGGTCACCAGTGTGGTTTGAGATGGCCCCTTATCTCCACACCAAACTTAGAAAATATTCAATGCACCGAACAAAGATGAAGCTGATGAATAGTATTAAATAGAAATGAATAATAACATGAATGAAAATGAATATAATACACTTCTTTGGTGAGTAATGAGGGGTAGTATATGGACAAATTAATGACCAGTTGCACTATTTATAACTGATGTTATGGGAGGGGGACATTGAATTGTGAGGTACATTTTGACAATGATAGCAAAATCCATGGTTGTTAAAGGAGTTGTACAGTATGCTGCACAATTGACCGACCTTCCGCGACGTGTCCCATCCGTGTACCACATCTGTGCGCAGCATCTGTGCGTATCGTCCTCGTATCTTCCGCAGATGTCGCGTGCTTCCGTGGAAGGCACGCAGTGAATTCGCCCGTGGTGCGAGGACATCACGCAGAAGAGACGCATGACGTACTCATACCAACACAATGAATTGAAGTGTACCTTCCGCATGACGTATGCGGATAAAGGTAGGTCAATTGCGCTCCGTACTGTTTTGATACTGTAAAACAAGATAATTTCGCGGCTGGAAATTTTCGCGAATCAAGAATTATAGACATATTCGCGGCAGGATATTTTCGCGAGTCTCTGCCATTTTTGTCAGTTTTTTTTTCACGGACCGTATTTATCACTTGCGTGTACTCATATTCGCGACAGGAAATTTTCGCGACTCATACACTCTTGTGAAATTCGCGAAAATTTCCTGCACGCGAAATTTTCCTCCTTTACAGTATACAGATGCCCAAGGAATGATTCAGCATTTTCATTTGAGCACAAAAGGTGGGAGGGGGAGGTTCATTCTTAAACAGAACTGTTTATGGGGGGGGGGGGTCCAGTAAACGTACTCTTTCTACACTTGTGACAATGTTGATGCTGTTGAATCACCCTAACACGACCCACGACCTCTTCATGCAGTCAGTTTCTCAAAATTTTAACCCTTTAATAGCCATTGATTACAAATGACTTACACCTCTGGTGTGAGCACACCATACTGTGAGAAGTAGTCAGGAGTAAAGTAGGGGAAAATGCAAAAAGAAAGAAACTAACCATTCAAAATATGGACTAGATATGGAAGCGGACACCAAACTAGCAAGGCAAAGTCAGATAAGAGGTTGATGCCATGCAGGATTAACCCTCGAGGGCTGGAGACTGGGGCTATTTCAAAATCTTGGTCAAGTGGGGCACACTTTGTAGCTAAAGCCTAGCGTACATCGCACTTGCGACTGGAAGCAACTGATTTGATCAGTCGCTGGTGACGTACGCGCTGCACGCAAACTCAGCAACTCAGGAAAAACTAGGAGGATCCAATCAGTCGTCACGTCGTGACTGCGTACATCGCACTTGCGACTGGCGACAACTCAGGTAACATCTGGGGTATTGAGACTCGACGAGACTTGGTCTCTTTCAGAAACCAGGCACTGATCAGTCACAAGCCCGCGCACATCGCAGCGACTGAACAAAACTAGATACAACTAGTCGCCAGAAAGTTGAACATGTGCAACTTGCGGCAAGTAGCAAATTCTCAGTTCCAGTGAGTCGCAAGGGTGTGTACATCGACTGTTTCTGGCGACTGATCAGTCGCCTCCAGTTCTAGCTTGATCCTCCCAATTGCCAGGTACATGTAGCTCAGTGGCGACTAGTTGTATACAGTTGCAAGTGTGGTGTACGCCCGGCTAAAGCAATCTGGTTGAATGCGAAAGACAAGAAAAAGATACACCAATGCACCAACAAGCTGGTATTGATATGAGATGAAGTCGATACCTGAAAGATCATGGTATTGTATTGTTCTCCAGCCCTCAGAGGGTCGAACGCCACATCCACGGCAAACACAATAGGCATATGATACTGCAGCTATCTCTTGCATCAGATATCCAGCTGTTGCTTGGGTCTCGCAAGATTTTGGTTGTGAAGCAATTCTTGAAGAATACTTTGGTAAATCCTTATACCCCCGTCACACTAGAGGCAGAATGAGTAGGAATGCCGTTGGAATGACAATTCGTAGTTCATTCCTGGACATTTGAAGTGCATTCTAAAAATTCTGACTGGATTCTGACTGCATTCCTAATGTTCCGACCCATTTCTGTGGTCTGTCAGAATGTCTTGGACATGTTCGAAATTATCGAGGTGCATTCCAAGTATCCTTCGAAGCTCTCCCGAATCCGGCTCGAATTTTGCAAGCTTTCTCATTCCGGCTGGTTCTGCTTGATTCCTGCTGATTCGAAATAAGTGTGACGGGGGTATTAAGCCAGCAGTACACCAGGCAATATCGTAAGCGATCTACTCATCACCGATCTTTTCGCCAGCCACTGCAGACTAGGCGGTATCAGCTTTGGTATTGTTTGGCATTGGGCGAACATTGCTGGCAAGAGGATTTCACGCAGCGCTGTCAAACGCACACCTGTGGTGTATTCAAATCCCCCTCTTGACAACACTCATGCTGACCAAGTTCATGTAGTTCGAATGCCGAGAACACAACCCGAGTCGGGCCAAGAACATGTTCTTGTCAACCCTCCGCTGAGTGGGGAGTGAAAAGAACATGTTCTTGGCCCGACCTGGGTTGTGTTCTCGGCGTTCGAAACTACCGTTCTCAAGTTGAGTCAACAGCTACCGTACATGAACTTGGTCAGCATGAGTGTTGGACAAGAACGGGGATTCGAATACGCCCATGGTGTCAACAGCCGATTTTTCTCAGTGGTGATCAGATCGCGATATCGCCAAGCGTACTGCTGGCTTTAGGGAGGCCCAAAAATGCCAGTACAAGAGGTGTACATTGTAGCACAAGCCATGCTGTCTGCCTCTTTTGAGACCATAGTTAATTGACATCATATGTTTCTGAAAGTCCCATCAGAAATGGTAAACTGTGTTTGAGTGGTCGTGGCGTTGGTTAGATGGCAAAGAAGAGGGATAGTCTTAAGCATGCATAATTGACTTGAGCACACTCTACCTGTGAGGGGTCGGTGGTCATAGCTAAATGGGGGCTCGAGGCTGAGTAGGCATACATGTGTTGGGTTGACATACTTGCTGGGGCCTGGGAGAAAAAGCACCATCATATTTACCAGGAGATATCCCTAGGGTGAACACAGGCTGTCCCAAAAACATAGCCAAAACATCTCTGCCATCTTCAGCAAAAGTGAGTTTTTGCAGCTGCCCAGTTAATAGGCCAACGACTATGTTAATCAATTGTGAGGCGGTCTAGGAAAACCCATCGGATGTCGCGTTTGAGGAAAGTGTTAATGGCCTTGGTGAACCCACACATTTCAACAGCTGAAATGTCCTATGTAACAAGTGAACAGTAGTAGATCAATGCACAGGCAATCTGACAGCCCTTGTTGATCATTCAGCAACATCCGACGGGTTTTCCTAGACCGCCACACAATTGTGTTCAGGTATACTCAGACAACAGAAAATTGTAACCTAAATGTAGTAGTAGGCCTCTCTGGACGATTGTGAAAATTCTCTATTACTGACAGCATGTTTGGGTTATGCTTTGGTCCGCACTCAGTTCACCATGACCACAATCGATACAGTTATATGTATCTTCCAATACAATATCACTTTTCAAATATAGCTTGACTTCTTTTCCTTCTCCAACAGAAACCTCAATAATGCACTGAACCTGATCCGAATCGAAGTTTAATGTCAACATAACAGACAAAATCCTAGTACCGATGAAATCTTCCAGGTACCAACGAAACCTTTCCTGGTACCAATGAAATCTTCCTGGTGTCAACAAAATCTTCCTGGTACCAAAAATTCATGAATGAAAACTTATGAATTTTTGCTGGTACCAACGAAACCTTCCTGGTACCAACGAAATCTTCCTAATTCCAACGAAATCATCCTGGTACCAATGAAATCATCCTGGTACCAATGAAATCTTCCTAGTACCAACGAAATCTTCCTGTCCATCAGTTGAGGTCACATGGTACCCACAGTTTCATTGTTAATGTATGCTTCTTGTGATTCCTGCACAAACAGGTGCAGAAGTGTGAAATATTGCTGAAATGGACATTTACGACTTGAAGAATGGATCCTACTATCATCACCAACAAACACAAACTTAAGACACCTCAACTGGAAATAACAAACCAAATGGAGAGAACCAATGGAGTTGAAAAACCCACCACCAGGACAAGCTATTCTACAAACGACATAGGCCTAAAACATGGAACACATTTGCCATCAAGTCCAACCTAGTCACTGGTAACTCATGGGGTGTATTCGAATCATCGTTCTTGACCACACTCGTGCTGACCTAGTTCATGTAGTTGTTGACTCAACTCGAGAACGGCAGTCTCAAACGCCAAGAACGCAACTTGAGTTGGGCCAAGAACGTGTTCTTCTCAACCCTCCGTTGAGTGGGGAGTGAGGAGAACATGTTCTTGGCCCGACTCGGGTTCTCGGCGTTTGAGACTGCCATTCTCGAGTTGAGTCAACGACGACATGAACCAGGTCAGCACGAGTGTGGTCAAGAACGAGGATTCGAACACGCCCATGAAGTTTCATTCAGTCTGACACAAACCTGGGTCTCTCAGAGATGTGCGTCCACTGTTGGCGCTGTTGGATCACATAACTTCTGTACCAATGGGACTCGAAATCAGTATCCCAGCTGTGAGTCATTATATGAAAAGCCAGGAGCACACCAGGCGATATCGCAAGCGATCTAGTCGCCACCGATCTTTTCGCCAACCACCGCAGACTAGGCCATATCGGTTTTGGTATTGTTTGATATTGGGTGAGCATTGCTGGTGAGAAGATTCCACGCACTGCTGTCCAGCACACACCTGGCATCAACAGCCGATTTTGCTCGCTTGAGGTTGGCGTGCTGCTACTCACTCAGCCACTCAATTTCATAGTTGACTCTTGTGTCCACCAGAAAAGGAGTGCTTGTTCCAAAACAAAACTATATTCACATGCCAGGACATGCAGGGAGTACGGCAGTCATCTTGCCTTTTCAGTGACTAGGTTTGATTCCAACTTTCTTACAAACGAGAATACCCAAAGACATCTTCTCAAGAAACAAACAGTCTGATCGTACGTAAGTACGGTAACCGTCTCGGCAACTCATGGTGCCTAGGAGAGACACTCAACAAAACTGACCAGACATTCGATGACCAAGACTTGACATCAGATACTGAACTTGACCATAACAGACGATGACGATTATTTCGGATGTAAATATTGACACAGGAACTAGTCTCACAGCAAATGACGAATGAAGGACTGGCAACTTGAATGATTCGTAGGCCTCTTACCTTAAATTCAACTGTCTTATACTCCTTACTGCGCTTCCTACACACTTGGATCTACAATTCATTACAAGTTAACCAATACCGGTGGAATATTGCTCCAACATGGCACTCATCACCAACTAGGTCAAAAGGCAGCCGGGGCCTTGTCAACAGGACACTGGGTGATATCCTGATTTATTTTCTGACCATAGACCATTCTCAAATCGACGTAAACGACAAAGATCTGCACCTCCGCCGAAATCTCAACCAAAACCGCGATCTGAAGCTGAATGACATGACGCAGACAACCCCATGACAGTGATTTCGAAGACGTTGCGTCAGAGTCGACCATTGCTGAATCATGGACTGCGTCACGTCACCCGGTTTCAGATCCAGGTTGCGGTTGCGATTTCGGTGGAAGAGCACAGATCTGCTAATTCGAGAATCGTCTATTGGATGACTTTCCGAAATGTCTCTAGATGTCACATAGGAGGTGCAAACATTTTCAAGCCAAACCCTGACCTAAAGTTGCATCACGAACTCGAAAAAATAACGACCTGTTTGGTGATGACTGTGTTGGATACCTCCAGGTACGAAAGTCCNCTGTACATTTAAAGGGCGTATTCGAATCCTCATTCTTGACAACACTCGTGCTGTCCTAGTTCATTGAGATGCTGACTCAACTTGAGAACAGTAGTTTCGAACGACGAGAACGCAACCCGACATGGGCGGAGAACACGTTCTCCTGACTCCGCACTCAGCGGACGGTGGAGAAGAATGTATTCTTGGCCTGACACGGGGTGCGTTCTTGGCGTTCGAGACTGCCGTTCCCAAGTTGAGTCAGCAACTACATGAACTGGATCAACACAAGTGTTGCGAAGAACGGGAATTTGAATACGCCGTAAAGGTGCAGGCATCTTAGCCCTCGGCGTTTAGCTCCTCCCTGGTCCTGATTGTACCGCATAACAGCAGATCACACATTACCAATGAAGCATGAACAACTCTGATGTCGTACCAGTCAACGTGATGCACGACCTGATGCTATTTCTGCGCGAGACAGACCACAGAGAACTCACAGCCCGACAACAATCATGCGGCTGACTAGAGAAAAAAATTGACAGTAGAAAAATCGTACAAGAGACTTCACAAGATGAACAACTGACTGTTGAAGGAAAACAAACATTCAATCGAGAGCTAGAGTCTGAACTTCTCAACAACAGCTCTCTAGGACTACGACAAAATCTAAGAGTATCATTGGACAGAACACAGTTTGCAATACTCTTTTTCAGACATCTTCACCTTATGTCAACCAAAAGAGGTGATTTTTTTAGGCTGGTTTTCGAAATGCAACACTAGATTTCAGTTTTCGTCAACCGTAGCCAAAACATTTCATAATTGAAATCTGTAAAACCCTGCCGGAAGGTGAAGGGTGAATTAAAATTGACCAAAATCGCCATGTACGAATACAGGGCAAAGCCCTCCCTCTAGGAGAATCCTTGAAGTCTTCTTTTGCCTCGCTTGTTTCGCCTGGCTTGTTAAGTCAAAGTTGGGATCTGAGGAGGCGGGTGTCCACCTCTGGACCCCTCTTAACGGAAGAAAACAGTTGGTACAGATAGGGGGACACTGGGGGCGTATTCGAATCCTCCATTCTTGACTCCTGCTGACCCAGTTCATGTAGTTGCTGACTCAACTCGAGAACGGCAGTCTCGAACACGAGAACACAACCCGAGTCGGGCCAAGAACATGTTCTTCTCACTCCCCACTCAGCGGAGGGATCTTGGCCTGACTCGGGTTGCATTCTCGGTGTTCGAAACTGCCATTCTCGAGTTGAGTCAACAACTACATGAACTGGGTCGGCAGGAGTGTTGTCAAGAACGGAGATTCGAATACGCCCTGGAGTTATGGGGACAGAGATTTATTATGGGGAAAAGCGGTGGTGGAATGTATGAGATAGTGAATGTTGCGTGTTGACTACTACTGTGGTCTGTGGGGTATAAGCCACAAATGTACGTGAAAGTGTGTATGTGGGGGGGAGGGGGACATTCACAAAGCCGAACATCAGGAACAATTTGTCAAGATTTATTTCCTGTGCCACTGACCACAGCAACTATATCACGTGTACTATCTTTTAAGTATACAGGTGCCTGTGTTAGCATGATGTATCTGTAGCAAGTGTTGATGACTGCATGCAGGAGTTACCCTGAGGCGGGGGTAGTTCTAGTGAAATCTACTGAGATTAGAATGAGCTGAAATGAAACGTAGGTTAATCGAAAAATGCAAGTAACAGTAATCGCCACCTAGAGGTTACTTGCATCACCAAAGCGTCAACGAATAACTCGAATCAACATACTGATTTGAACCAAACTTTGAGAAAATTCGGGCGCTTTCCTTTCAAATATAATTTGCAGAATGTACCTGGATTTTCAACAAAGTTGGTTGAAATCAGTTCCTGAACATCCAAAACACCCAACTGCCACCTACCGTATGATATTTCTGTAGTGCTTCTCGACTAGGTGTGGGATAATTGCGTGGGGTCGGCGTTGAGCGGCCGCTGAGCGGTGGTGAATTTCTTTCGAACTGACAACTACCACCTTGGGCCCGCCACCGAGCGTACTCCAGGTTGCCACTTCCAACACGATTCTCTAACTCCTCAGCACGTTGCTCGGTAGTTTCCTTTTCTTCTTGTATTAACCTAGGGAGAAATGATTATGGCAAAATGTTGCAATCATAAGAAGTGCGCTTCTCAAATCTGGTTCAGTTTGGAAAACATTCAAACCAGCATCATTCGTGTAGAAGATGCAGCCACAGTGTACTTCCATTTCGCCCAAACCCTGTTTACTTACACCCATTTTGCATTTGCCTACTTCCCATTTTGCCTACTAGCAATTNAGGTTGCCACTTCCGACACGATTCTCTAACTCCTCAGCACGTTGCTCGGTAGTTTCCTTTTCTTCTTGTATTAACCTAGGGAGAAATGATTATGGCAAAATGTTGCAATCATAAGAAGTGCGCTTCTCAAATCTGGTTCGGTTTGGAAAACATTCAAACCAGCATCATTCATGTAGAAGATGCAGCCACAGTGTACTTCCATTTTGCCCAAACCCAGTTTGCCTACACCCATTTTGCCTACTACCCAATTTGCTTACTGCCCATTTTGCCTAGCACCCATTTTGCCTACTACCTATTTTGCCTTCACCACTTTGCCTACTACCCATTTTGCCAACTTCCCATTTTGCCTACTTCTCCATTTTGCCTACATGTACTTCCCACAGATCCATCTAATGCCCCATCACTGCATCAGACTGAGCTAGTTCTCAGTAGGGCCTATGTTCTTGAAAATGTTGCCGGACGGGCTCAAACTGTGTGCGAACGGAGTGGACGTAGTGGCAACTTTTTACAGTCTTTTTACGAACTTCATGGGCGGGCTCGGGCGGGAACGGTGCTCCAGAACTTCGAGGCATTATTTGACCAACATTACATTTTCTAGCCTGTTTTACTATTTTTTTTACGACGGGCAGGACATTGTGAGAACTACTTCAGTGTGACAGTACCATAAACAGTTGTACTATGCAGACGATTTTCTCAGAGTTCTTTCCGCAGATGTGGCAGAGCTACACTGAAAGCCATGATGGCATCCCACATACAAAGCAAGATGTTCCAGAGGGGAGAAACACAAATCTTTTACATGAGTGCTCTACCACTGACTAAAATCTGTATCCATTAACTTACCTGATTTCATTATTAATTGCATCAAGCTGCTCCTGCAGCATAAGGGCCAGTGTTTGTGCATCCGTATGGCCGGAGGGAGACAGCAAGTCAACAGCACCAAATATAGACTCATTATCCTCAGCTCCGCCGCCCTCTGTGTCACTGGCGTCAAATGCTTGTTGCACGTTGGCGAGAACGTGGGCCTGTTGTAACTNCTTCCTATTTTGCCTACTACCCTTTTGCATACTACCCATTTTACCTACAACCCATCTTGCCAACTCCCCATTTTGCCTACTACCCTTTTGCCTACTACCCATTTTACCTACTACCTATTTTGCCCACTTCCCATTTTGCCCACTTCCCATTTTGCCGACATGTGCTCCCCATTTCCTCAGATCCATCTAAATAGTTGTTCTATGCAGATAATTTTCTTATGAGAGTTCTTTCCACAGACTGTTATGCTGAAAGCCATGATGGTATCCCACATACAAAGCAAGATGTTTCAGATAGGAGAAACACAGGTCTTTTACAGGATTGCCCTACCACTGACTAAAATCAGTATCCGTCAACTTACCTGATTTCATTATTAATTGCATCAAGCTGCTCCTGCAGCATAAGGGCCAGTGTTTGTGCATCCGTATGGCCGGAGGGAGACAGCAAGTCAACAGCACCAAATATAGACTCATTATCCTCAGCTCCGCCGCCCTCTGTGTCACTGGCGTCAAATGCTTGTTGCACGTTGGCGAGAACGTGGGCCTGTTGTAACTTCTCCCATTCCTGCTCGTTCAGGGTGTTCACCTATAAATTGGAGACGGAGGGAAGTCAGCCTAAATGGATAGTTATTTAGTTCAGCAAAGTGTGTTTACATTGATAGCCAAGATGCAGGGAACAACGAACACGTGGGTGCGGGTCATATTGACAAACGAAATGCCTGGCATAAGTCATTAGCTTGGTGAGGTGACATATGGAACGTGGAACACCTTACAATCATAAAATGTCGAGGATACAGAAATTTTGTCATCACTTTTTCATAATTCGATGACTTAAGTAACAAGCGTTACCCAACGCCTTTGATTTTCCATCTGTAACACAAATCCACCCTCCCAGGGTAAAACAAAGCATCTGAACTCGAGACAGCAGAATATGGTCGGCCGCGACGGTGCACCTGGTATCACGATAAGGATCTATTACTTTATGACCATGCTGCCCTATCTTGAGTAAAGATACTTGATTTTATCACTGGTGGGCAGAGTTCATCACAAACATTGACTACTCAAGCCTCATGCACCAATTACCCCCCTTGTTACCGTCTGCTCTTCAGAAGTTGTATACCTGAAGGCCTGTTCCATTTTCAGATTCACCGTAACAAAATGGCCGATATTCATACATACATGTAAAACTTAGCAAATGCTTTTACTTCAAGTTGTGCAGTACATTTACATTGGACCTCGCTGTGCAAATCTTAAGTGAAAGCATTTGCTAACTTTTATGAATACCAGCCAATGGCGGATATTTATAAAAGCTAGCAAATGCTTTTACTTTAAATCTTGTAGTACATTTACATTGGACCTCGCTGTGCAAATCTTAAGTGAAAGCATTTTCTAACTTTTATGAATACCATCCAATGTTTCATAGAGAAGTTGTTTTTTTCGGTAACATGAGGGTGAGCATGCTTCTAATCATTCCTAAATCATAACGTAACATACTAAATCATCACACAACAATAAATGTATTGTATCAACGAACGATACTAAATCATCAACATAACAAATGCATTGTATGAAAGAACAATACATGAGAAATGTACAATACATGTACATGAGAAATGGTATGACATAATCTAGACGGTGAACTGATAGAGGAGGCAAGAGGGAAAGAAAACACCTAATATGAACAACATCGGAAAGAATAGAACAAAACTTGACTAAAGGCCTATCCACACATAGCATGACCACAAACACAAAGGCAGCAAAAGCTTTGTTGTTTCACTGTGTTGATCTTCTACGAAGCTTTTCTCATGTGTCGTCATGGGGGTCATGCTAATTGCCGTCCTCCACCGTCTACTACCGTCCTCCACCATTCACCACCCCTTTTATACTGTCATCCACCCCAATATTTCTTTAAAATATCTTTTTCTTTATCTTTCTCTCGAAAATTAATATAAATCGCATCAGAATCGCTAATCGCATCACAAAATATTCTGTTTTTTGTCATCGACCACCACCACAAATCGTCAGTCAGCGCCACCGTCAGACACCCATGGAACCAGGTTAGATGACAACATAGTTTCCGAACCCACCGTTAGGTGGTTCCCAGGGTGTCCGACAGTGGCGCTGACTGACACAATATTTTGCAATGTGGCTAGCGATTCTGATGCGGTTTACATTAATTTTCGAGAGAAAGTTGAATAAAAAGACGTTTCAAATAAATATTGGGGTTGATGACAGTACAATAGAGGTGGATGACGGTATAAAAGGGGTGGTGGATGGTGGATGATGGTAGTAGACGGTGGAGGATGGCAATTAACATGACCAGTGGTCATGTTATGAATGAACTGGCCTTGATAGTGGGACAAAATGACCAGAAAAAGATGGACGCATACAGCAATCAGATTTGGTTGAGTAGAGGGGCTCAACCCTTGACAAAAACAAATTTGAGAAGCCAACAGAAAATCTACCATATTTTGATCATGATCAATAAATTGGAAAACTTTTACTGTTGTTTAGTTTCTCCCATGCAAAACAGAGCAAGGCAATGTTGAATGGAGGCTCAAAAGTCAAACATATCTGATGAAAATATCAAATATGCCGTGGGGTTGGTCTAGAATCTACCAAAAAGAAACTAAGAACATTCCATTTGCACATAAATTCAGTTTTATCTATTCTCATAAAAGCAAATAAAATGTAGAGGAGATTGTGATGAAGGGATGACAGGACAGCACCAGTGGGAGCATGGTAAACTGACGTAATTGCTACACTCTATGGTACATTGTACAGTGTAGTACAAGATCAAGCTGTTCCTTCAGTTGAGCCTGCCCCCACTGATCACACGTGGAAAATACTGCCTTGAACCATGAGACAGCAGACGGTAATTGACATGAAACATAACAGACCGGATGTAATGAAAACGTGAACCAAACAATCACAAATCCAAACATAACAAACCAAAACAAACAGACCAAGACAAAACAGAACAGGCCAAGAATGGTACAAGACAGACGGACCAATCCAGTTTCATAGCTTTTTTGGTCACCCAAGGGAAAGTTAGAATAGTAACCATGGTAACTCATGCTGCACACCCACAAATGTCACCCATCCCAGACACATACACTTGAGAAGTCCTTTTTAACACCAACTCTCTGTGAAAACGAAGCTGTCCTTCTGATGACCTGCAGAAAGCAAATCCAAGATGGCTGCTATGGCAGCCATGTTGAGTTTTGGATGTTCGATTTCACTGCACAATGCCAAGCTTCCCCAAAGGCTATGGAAAGCTTAGGCCTGTGATATTCCAACCGGGCTTCTGATTTGTAATTTGCCTGAAGAAAATGACAGCATCTGAATTCCACCACTGTGGATCTGATGATGATACACTCAGAATAGGGACCCTAGCCCACTGCCTCAATAGGTGTCACTAGTGGTTAGAAATGAAACTGACATCCCGGTCCTGATCAACTTCCCACACAAAAGGCGTCCATTGTATAGGACCTGGTTTCGGTGTGCTGCCCTCTATCGTAGCTAGGATCCCCATTTCCTTGATGGTCCGGTTTTTTCTTCAAACCAGCCAGTCACAGACCAATCTGTCTCACCAGGTCTCCCCAACGAAATTCACCCGGATGGATCCAAACGCTAGTAAAACTGGTATGGCCGCCATGACAATGCAAACCCATATAAGCCAGAAGAAATCCAATGTGATCGCCAGAATGTAACGGTGGAGCGGGAATCCCGAAGTGATCGTCGGAGGAGGAGTGACAACAGCCAGGGAACTCGTTACGTTGGAGCCGATCAATTGACACTCAATATCAAGCATCAACATCATAGGATGGGCAAAATCCTTTAAGCCTTGTTTACACTGTCGGCGCAGTGTGATGTAGTGCGATGCATTGAAAAGATCGCCAAGCGGTGTCAGTTTTGACATAGCGTGGCACGGCTACCTGCAGTGGTCATTCAAATTGTGCCAGAAATGTCCTTGAACATGATGGCCGTGGTGAAACTCATGTGACAGGTGATTCGACGCGGAAAAATACTGCAGGACCGATCGGGGGCAGTGGAAATCGCTCGTCGTGTCCTACCACTTCTTACTGCATCACGTCCCACCGCAAGTGTGTACAGCTATAGGCTTAACAGAAAAATTTTGCATCGCACCACGCCACCAGTGTGAACCAGGCTTTAGTCAGATGATACCAAAATCATACTACAGGTACATTTTCAGAATTGGAAAAGTTGTGTTTTTTTCAGTATTTCCAGCTTCTAACAATCAAATATCAATCACTCTCAAGTGAGTGACTCATTTCAAGTAATTTTTCAACAAGTCCTATCCTAAGACATCGCAACAAGATATTGAGCGTCTTGACTTGGCACCAAGGTAAAGAGTCCCCTCAATGTACGAAAGGCAAAACTTACTACCTTCTCTGGTTCGCCTACGAGAGCCTGTTCTCGACCCCGTTGTAATCTAAGCAATGCCTCTGGAGTGCTGCCTTCGTTAGGGTTCTGTATCACTACGTTTGGTGTGAGGGGGTACCCCGTATTGCTTAGCAGGCTGCTGTAAATGGAATGAAATTCACAAATGAGTAATTTACAGTGTCCAATACACAAAAGGGGAATACAGACATGTCCAGGTTCCAACAGCACACCATATTGGATATACTGACGTTTTTGCAATAGATAATTTTTCAGCTAGGCCTAGGCCTACCTGACCACAATCTTTGGAAAAATAGTGCCAATGGCACTGTGCCCGCTTGGCTTTTTAGCACAGTGGTGGAAAGAATAAGCCATATCAGAATCCCATACAAGCCATATTTGACCAAAGCCTACATGTACATAGCAGATTTTGTGAGTTTGGTTTGGGCCTCCTGGCGGCAAAGTCAAGAATTAGATTTCCCCAAAATTTTGTCAAGAAGTCACTACAACCTAGAGGTAAATACATACAAAGGTTCAATACAATAGCTCACACGATCAAAATATAGCCCTTTTAAGTTTTTCACAAAAAAACCCCTGCCTACCAAAATAGGTATTGCATTGCACCCAAAATCGAACTTGACCTAGATTTTTTGGTCATACACACCTGTATGCAATATGAAAATGATCCTTCAAAAACTGAAGGCGCTATCCATCTGACAAGGAAAAATTTGATATTTTCGTGTTGGCCCCCTAGTGGCAATGTCAAGAATCAGATTGCGCCGAAATTTCGTGTGCAAGTCACCACAAACTAGAGGTACATACATACAAAGTTTCATCGCAATAGCTCAAGCCGTTCTCAAAATACAGGCCTTTGAATTTTTTCACAAAACGCCCCCTACTGGCCAAAGTAGGAATCGCATCGCACATAAAATCGAACTTGACCTAGATTTTGTGGTCATACACACCTGTATGCAATATGAAAATGATCCTTCAAAAACTGAAGGCGCTATCCATCTGACAAGGAAAAATTTGATATTTTCGTTTTAGCCCCCTAGTGGCAAAGTCAAGAATCAGATTGCGCTGAAATTTCGTGTGCAAGTCACCACAAACTAGAGGTACATACATACAAAGTTTCATCGCGATAGCTCAAGCCATTCTCAAAATACAGGCCTTTGAATTTTTTCACAAAACGCCCCCTACTGGCCAAAGTGGAAATCGAATCGCACCCAAAATCGAACTTGACCTAGATTTTGTGGTCATACACACCCATATGCAATATGAAAATGATCCGTCAAAAACTGAAGGCGCTATCCATCTGACAAGGGAAAAGTTTACGGACACACGCACGCACGCACGCACGCACGCACTAACGCACGACAGACCACCACTAAAGGCGCCAAGCACAGCATAAGCCCTTTTGGCCTATGGGCCAAGCGGGCTAAAAATTCCTCCGTGTCATTGACTTTTGTGAGTGACAAAACGCAGAAATCCTAATGACACAAAATTCCACCATTTGCCAGCCTGAATTATGCAAAGTTTGAGATCACGGATTCGTTAAGTTCTCCAAACTGTCACTCTTTAAAACTTACCTAAATTGATCTAATTGTTGTTGTAACGTAACAATCTGTTTTTTCGCCTTCTCTAATTCATCAAGTATCCGCTCCTGGAGAGAGAAAAACACAAATTACACACAACGTCAGGGAAACGCCAACGATACCATCTATTATTTCCATTCATTTCTATGAAACTGAAAAAGTTGTGGTACATTCCAGTAATTTCTACCTTCTAACAATCAAATTGGCCTATCAATCACTATCGAGTTGATGACCAACTTCAAGAAAATTTTTCAACAATTACTACTCTAAAGCCCCGTTTCCACCACAATTTGCAGCAAGCCTTATGGTTTTCACACGCATTGGGAGCTTGTTCAAATTATTTGAGGCGAATTTTGGCGATTTTTGGGCGGACTCTGCTATAATGGAAACAGGCCTTAAACATCTTATTTTATCAAGTACGATTTGACCCCCACCTTTTCTAACTGTGTTTCATCTAATATTTTTCGTATTCTATCGAGTTCCTGAGTCAGTTGGTTCTTCTCTTCTAAAGCTTGCATCCGCTCCTTCAGGTGAAGTTGTAGTCGTTCGTTTGACTCTGATAACAGTTTATCCACGGTCGCCGATAACCGCGTATTGTGGTCTTCGTTCATTTTCTCCCGTTGTCGTGCCTGGAAGAGAAACAAGAATCCAGAATGAGGTACTGGCAAAACTGATCCGCGACACGGTGCTTACCATCAACCAGGTCAGAACTGCGTCACTGAAAGTGAGGCTAACGTTGTTTTCCAATTAATTCTGAATAGCATACCCTGTTTCTAGGCCAAATATAACTAAAACATTGCACTCAATTTCTAATTTTACTTTTCTATCATTTAGTATATAACTGCTAAAATATATCTTATTGCTTTTGAGCAAAAATCTCTGCGGGAACATGACGAATTTACTCGATAAAGTTGACCATTTTAGGGCAAACAACAGGCAAATGAGCGACGTCATGGGTTGTGAATGACCCATTTGTTTGTAACGTCAGAATGACAGACGACGCCTCATGACGTTCAACCTTTGCAAGGCATGCGTTTTAACCTGGTCAATGATCAGCGCCTACTTTTGTTTGCCCCATTTGGAGAAAAATATCAAACTCTGGGCATTTGCTACAGCATTTCAAGACATTTTCAAGATTATTTCAAACCTTGGATGGTTTCTTACCCGAATAAGCTCCTGATTCTTTTCTTCCAACTGTGTCTCTAATTCTGTCACCTTTTCTTCCGCCGACCCATGACGTTCTTGAGCCTGGAGCGAAAAACGAAAAAGTCATGTGATATGAAAACGGAAGACGCAAAACTATTTCCTAGATAATGTGTATGCAGTTAAAGGACCACGGTATTGCCACTTTTTTCTCGACAGCCGGTGCCACCGCGCCAATCTCCAACCCAGGGGAGGGGCTAACTGCGTTGTCGGCGAATTGACCCGATTTACTACGTACATTTTGTAATGCATTTTTGTACTTTGTCATACTGCCGCTAGGTGGCTCCCTCTACGTTGGCAGTCAAATAACGTATTTGAGATCCAATACCGTGCTCCTTTAAAGCGAACTGGCCGTGCCAGTCAAGGTGTCCGAATAGAGACTCAAACACCGCCATCTTGAATCAATTACAGTACTCGCATCAGTAATTTATTGCTTACTAAGAGCATATTTGCACAACTGTTGTGGCATTGCAGCATTCGAAAGCATTTTGAGCACGGTCAAATGCAAATCTAGGCTTACATGTATCTAGGGATGCAATCCTTAAAATAAGAAATTTGTAATTTTGAAATTGTGAATTTCGTGGGCCACGTAATTATTCTTAGTGTCATTTTTGACTGCCGCGGCAAAGACACTTTAAGTTTAGAGAATATCGATTTGAAATCTCCTATCCTACAGTTAAATGTTCTCCGTCTTTTCTGCCATTGGCTCACTTGAGTACAATCACAGTCAGTGTTATAACGTTCCTTCACTACCATTTACAAGCACTGCGGACTATTTTAATACTTCAATATTTGACTCGACAGCAAAGAAAATTTATGACATCACGAGTGTCAGCGAAAACATTACATGAAGAAACATGCAAAAAGTTATATTCCAAAATGAGTGAAAACATTTACAACATGCAGCAAGAACCACACCGGAAATTCATCTGTCCAATCGCAAACTGACTGCGGAGGATATCTGACACTATAACGGGGACATTTGGAACGGGAATTCGATAACTCATTGTGAAACTGGGTGAGCTAAGTTCGGGCGAGGAAAAAAGATGTTAAGTATTCTAAAGTGGCTATAATACCCTGTATTCATGACACTGGAATCAACTGTAAATCTGGTGACTGATGGTTGATGCGACAACATTCATGGTATGGAAACGTTTCCTGTATTTCCATATGGAAAACCATGAGGTCTTACCATGGTATGGAAATGCACAAGGTGATATTTCAGTACGGAAAACCAACAAGTCATACCATGGCATGGAAATGGACAAGGCGATATTTTCAGTACGGAAAACCAACACGTCATACCATGGTATGGAAATGCACAATATTTTCAGTATGGAAAACTATGAGGTCACACCATGGTGTGGAAATGCACAAGGTGATATTTCAGTACGGAAAACCAACAGGTCATACCATGGTATGGAAAAGCAGGTGATACATGTATTACCGAATGGAAAACCATATCATGGTATGGAAATTTTTCCTGTACTTCCGTATGGAAAACCATAAGGTCATACCACGGTATGGAAAAGCACAAGGTGATATTTCAGTACAGAAAACCATGCGGTCTTATTACCATGGTATGAAAATGAATGTGAATATTTAGACACCCAACTGTACCCATAAGTAATCAAGATCATCATCTTGGAGAATCTAACTCCACTGATGTGTAAATTCTCACTGGATCTGTCCAGCGGTTAAAAAACTCATGGTGTTATTATTCACGATATACATTTCTACTTCTACAACAAGTAAGATGCCGCATGATGCCCACTCATTATCATGCGACTACTGTAAAAACATAAACATGATATTAATTTTGTGCAACTATACCAATCACTCATGGCACAATACTTGTGAACAATGGAAGGCAGAAGTCACAGGGTGTTTCTGAGAAAGTACTCTGAACAATGAGTGGACAATAGCACCACAATTGTACAGGGGGCCTTTTTTTGGAAAAACACATAAGTACCCCGGTAAAAGTAAAAGTGGGCAAATATCCAAAGCAGCTGACTTTTGTATGCAACAGTGTCATCCATTCTAAGGGGTCAGGAAATGTGCAACTTCAAGAACCACAGATTTTTTTTAAATGAACACACATATCCATGACTGTGATCTTTTCAAACAGTTCTATAAACACTACAGTTCAGTGTTCCGCCATGGCTGTGATCTTTTCAAACATGTCTATAAACACTACAGTTCAGTGTTCCACCATTTGAAGCAGAAGTTTGAAGTTTCAGTTTGCACTAGAAATTCATAGATAGAAGAAAGTGGAATTTCATATGAACCATAGCACAGACATAAACAAATTTAATGAAATGGTCCATGGACCATGTGCTCACTGGGTTGGACATAATAGTCTAATGACAGAGGGAGGTACATACATATCAGTTATGAGCAATCTGGGTCAAGTCATTCCCAGAAAAGACTTTGATGATTTTTGGGTTATGCCACCTGGCGGCCATATTAGATGTCCGATCGGGCTGCAACTTCACATGTACATAAAGGTCATCTGCAGGGGACCACATAGCACATTGGAGCGCTTTGGGTCAAGTCGTTCCTGAGTTACAGCACTTTGATGATTTTCGAGTTACGCCACCTGG
>NMRB01000163.1:539555-592506 GCA_002633025.1 Notospermus geniculatus
GCCACCTGGTGGCCAAACTGAGAGTCGAATCGGACCGAAACTTGGTGTCGTGGGTCATCTGACCTAGGGGTATATATGTACCAAGTTTCAGATCAATAGCTCCAGCGGTTACGAAACGTGCCCTGCTAACGGACAACGACGACGGACGACGACGACGACGACGGACGACGACGGACGACGGACGCTGCACCATCGTAATAGCTCACCCCAGTGAGCTAACGAGAGAGGAAAAGGGGTGGCAAAGGACATCACCTTAAGCGAGCAATTATTAAAACTGAGAAAAAAAATATCAACAGTACCTTCTAAGTACCACATGACATGCTTTTGTAGGCCTTTCCATTTGAGGGGAGCTAAAATGTGCATGCGCCTCGCAAACAATAGAATTTCTATTGTTTGTGAGGAGCATGCACATTTTAGCTTCCCTCAAACAGAAAGGCCTGCTTTTGAACAATTCCACCTCACCTGGTGGTAAGTGAGTTGTGTACCACAATACGTTTCACAGAATAATGCACAGAAACTGACCACCAACTAAAGGTGAACTCAACTACAGTAACTCTCATAATCATGTTCTATATAGATAGGCCTCTTATGAGGGGCATGACGAGGACAAGCAAAATGGAGAACATACGGTTACTAAAAAAAACATCAGTATAATCAAGATAAAGTGTTATACCTGACTCCTTGGAGACTAAAATGTAAGATAGAAACAAAATATTAGGCACATGAGGCCTTGTTTACAAGCAGATCCGTGGTTGTTGGGTTGATATCGATGGAGAAACCGGATTCAGAGGACATTCCAAGTTGTAATCTGTACCAGCTTCTACCTTTTCTCAAATAATTTTCACTAATTTTGGTCACATTTTACACATGGTTCAGCTGTTTCAATTTCTGCGTCAAAGATCAATTTCAAAATCCCTTGATTTTGGTGCTTTGTTGACAACAGGCATGTGTTTCAATCCCCAGGGAGGTTGTAGATAAGGGACGGCTTTTAGGGCCATATTCTAGAAGCTCCCTTATTAATTCTAAGGTTTACCTTTCGCTATGGCCCGTATTTTAGAATGCTCCTCAACGTAAAGGAGTTCCTCAAGGCTATTGTTCTCAACAGAACATGGCGTTGAGGAACTCCTAATACTTTGAGGAGCATTCTAAAATACGGGCCCACATATTGTTTGCAAGGCAGAATACAAAAGCTTTAAGTGGACCTTAGAGTTTAGGAGGCTTCTAGAATACAGGCCATAAACTTGCAAAACTGGGCAGGGAACATGGGTTTTTCTTCTTGGTATGTCAAAGCGCAGGACAGTACTGCCAGGAATTCAGCTAACAATTCACATCTCTGCCAAACATTCCCATTCTATGGAGGTATACCCTGAAGCCAGTAATGAAATAAACCTCCCCTTAAAGTGATACTTCCGAGCCTAACCGGTATATGTACCATCAACCCATTGTTCCCCACATTAAGAACTTTAACATACATGTTCGCATCAATAATTCACGATTGCCCGTCCCAAGATGGGACGCTAACTCTAGCTAGCATCACACTCACGCTGAATCAGAATCTATTGATCCGTTCTAATACCGCCAAATGAGTAACTGTAACGGTTGAAATTTATGAGTAATTCAGTGTTCCACACTCCACTACGCAGCACTTGATGGGCCTAGAACTCGCAAAGAACTCTGCTAGTGGAGTTGGAAACGGGTCCAATCCGCTGCTTTTTTAACCAGTTTACTAAACGACAACAACGGTGACCTCCAAAGCTCTCCCCTGACGATGAACTGGAAAATTCTTATTTCTCACCACCTAGGGCCGTATGCACCAACGAAGATTATCTTGAACTCAGGTTGAGCCACATCTTTTCAATTGTCCAGGTCTGCCAGGGTATGATGTGACAATGGAAACGTTGCGGCTCAACCTTAGTTCAAGATAATCTTCATTGGTGCATACGGCTCCTGGGGTGAAAATTTTCCACTTCAACATATTTGACATGTCTGATAGCTTGCACTTGAATACCCCACCCTATTACTATCCTTCCATCCCCAACGAATATAAACTGATTGGAGGGAAGAGGGTTAATTATGACTGGAGAACGGGTTTATTAGTTTGGACTCCCTCGAAAGAGGACTTGAAGTGTTCAGAGTGCACTTGCAAGTCTGATATTAATTCATGCCTTTTTCCAATAGAATTTTTCATGATACAGGACATGGTTGGAGAAACCTAAGATTGGCTTCTTGCTCACAGCATTTTTCCAAGTTACAAGGTAAAATGGGTAGCTACAACAGAAGACATGTTCAGAATTTTCGACGGCTAAGCGCAAGAAACAGAAGACATTCTTACCACGCAGGATATACCTACCTGTGACAGGGCTTCCATACGCTGCTGGAGTTCAGCTTCAACAGTCGGCAGTGCTTCAGCTTTACGTAGTAACTGTTGGAGCCGTTGTTCTGTTAGCTCCAACTTCTCTTGTAGAGTGCGCACCCTGTCTTCATTCTGGAAAGAGAACCACACGTCAGGTCAACCAAAGGGCCTCGTATGCTCTTTGATCATAGCAGCCAGGACCATGTAGGCTTACAACACGTCAGGTCAATCACTACGCCAGATAGGCTCTTTGATCACAGCACGTCAGGGCCATGTAGGCTACTATCACGTCAAGTCAATCACTAGGCCACGTAGGCTCTTTGATCATAGCACGTCAGGGCCATGTAGGCTTACAACACGTCAGGTCAACCACTGGGCCTTGTAGGTTCGTTGATCACAGCACGTCAGAGCCATGTAGGCTTACAGCACATCAGGTCACCCCCTGGGCCTCGTAGGTGCTTTGATCACAGCACTCAGGGCCATGTAGGCTTATATCACCTGAAGTCAACCACTAGGCCAGATACATATGTAGGCTCTTTTATCATAGCATGTCAGGACCACGTTGGCTTATAGCACATCAAGTCAACCACAGGTCATATATGCTCTTGATCACAGCACGTCAGGGCCATGTAGGCTTATAGCACGTCAAGTCAACCACTGGGCCACAGACTCTTTGATCAGAGCACGTCAGGGCCATGTAGGCTTTAGCACGTCAGGTCAACCACTGGGCCTCGTAGGCTCTTTGATCATACATGTAGCACGTCAGGTCAACCACTAGGCCAGATAGGCTCTTTGATCATAGCATGTCAGGGCCACTTTGGATTATAGCACATCTGGTCAACTGATAGGCCATGTAGGCGCTTTCATCATAGCACATCAGGGCCACAGAACGTCAGGTCAACCACTAGGCCATGCAGACCCTTTGATCACAGCACGTCAGGGCCATGTAGGCTTACAGCACATCAAATCAACCAGTAGGCCTTGTAGGCTCTTTGATCAGCAAGATAACACTTACTGATTTCAGACTTGACTCCTTCATGGCGAGTTCAGATTCTAGTTTATCATTGAGGTCGTGTAATGAGGTGGATTCTCTCTGAGCATTCAGGTATCGTTTCTCTAAGGTAGCAATACGTTCCTCCTGATCCTCCTTCTGCGCATTGGACTGAAAAAGTAGAGAAAATCGTCAATTCACAGAGCTACGTCCCTTTTCCAAGGTCAACCGCTGCAAAGCCCAGTCATTCAGGAAGGGCCCCTGCTAAAGCGGTCCATCCACGTACAATATTATTGCACAATATGGGGCCCAAAATGGGTGTCATGTGCTTCTGGCATAATGGATGGAAGAAAGATTGGAAAATAATATTGCCCATTTTGATCCTCATAATGTACAATAATATTGCACATGGATAGGCCGCTTTAGTCAGCAAAACTGAATGACTCAGAGCAGCATGCGGTTTGTAAAGGTGGTCATGAGAGTTTTGAGACGTTCATTGCAAGGGTTGTATTACATGTGTATACTGAAACTGACCTCATACAGTGGTTGGTTTTTTCTTGTTTTTTTTCCCTCCCAATGTCATTACTGGGATCTGTATCAAAATGACCCTACGTTCTCCTGCAGTCAACTGAGAGTACGGCAGAGATAGGTGTGGATGACCCAGAAAGATCAGATCACGATAACGCCGAGCTTTCTCACATGATTTCCTGAGGGACATTGTGTATTCTGGATCGGCCTCATCCACTAGAATACCATCTCAGCATTAGGACTAGGCTGATGAAGACAGAGTGAGGTGGGATTGCACACCACTTCTACAGGGTGTGGCAAAGTAATGACTCTATAGCAGTACGACTGTTTTATTGCCTTGTGTTTAGCTGCAGTATTATTCTCCTTTTGTCCTGGGAAATTCATGCGTTGTTATCTGTCCTGGGACATTTATATAGCTGTTGTATTGTTCTCCTATTGTCCTGGGACATGTAGCTATTGTCCACAGACATTCATAGGTAATGAATTATTCTCCTCTTCGTATATTGTTCTCCTGTAGCATTGTTCTTCATGCATTGTTCTCCGATAACAGTTGTATTGTTCCCCAATTGTCCTGGGACATAGCTAATGTCCATAGACATTCATAGGTCTTGTATTGTTCCCATACTGCCCTGGGACATTTATCACTTTTGCAATGTTCCCTATTGTCTTGGGCTGTATTGTGGTCCACGGACATAGTTCTTCACATGACGTCATATTTCCATGACGTCACAATGCCGCCATATTGACCATCAAAATATCAAGCGACAACACGGCATGAACACAGCGTCAACACACAGATCCTGATGTCAAAATGTCATGACGTGATAGTTTTGACGTCATTGCCAGTCATCTGAAGGCCAACATGGCCGATTCTTTGCAGTCACATTACCGTTGTGACGTCAGTGAAGAACCACTATAGCTGCTCCTGGGACATATGTCCCGGGACATTTCCAACCTCTATAACTGCCCCTGGGACATTTGTTCAGGGACGTTTCCAACTGTTGTATTATTGTGTTGTGTGGGGACATTCCTTTTGTTGCACCTGTGTCTGACAATGTAACATATTAGTTGAGAGTACAGAATAACCAGACTCTCCACAGGCCAACAGGGCCTAAATCTACGGTTGACTTACCTCCCTCAGATCTCGCTGTAATTTGACTATTTGTTCCTGCGACTTGATTAAGTCCTTTTGAGCTTGCGTCAAACTGTCTTCCGTTTCTTTTAATTTATTAGTAAGTTCATTTATTTGTTTCCTAGTGCTAGTTAGTTCATTATTTTGTTTCTCTATCGTCTCTTGTAGTTCTATAACACGGTTGACCTCGCTGTCCGGGTCGATCGAGCCGTTTGATAATCTCTGAAAAGACAGAAAGGTGAAGGGGGTTTAGCGATCAGCATCTACACGCGTTATTTGGGATGAAAATACCAGCCGTTGAACGATTGAGAGTAAAAGATGTCCTCGTGCCTTTCTCCATTCACCTGTAAAATGAGATGTCATGGCACAATTTATCGTCAACGATGTTCGTAAAGCCTAGCGTACATCGCCCTTGCGACTGGAAGAGCAACTGATCCGATCAGTTGCTGGTGATGTACAGTTGGTGAATGTTAAGCCTAGGGTATCGCACTTGCAACTGGATACAGCTAGTGGCCATGGAACTACCTGGTGACTAGGAGGATCAAGCTGGAACTGGAGGCCACTGATCAGTCGCCAGAAACGGTCGATGTCTGCACCTTTGCCACTCACTGGAGCTGAGAATTTGCCAGTCTCCGTGAGTTGCACATGTTCAACTTTCTAGCGACTCGTTGTATCCAGTTTCGTTCAGTCGCTGTGATGTACGCGAGCTTGCGACTGATCAGTGCCAGTTTCTGAACGAAACCTATTCCCATCGAGCCTCAATGCCCCAGAAGCTACATGTACAGTACAGATCACAACTGACATCCCTAAATTCGCGTAACTTACGCAACAACTCACGAGCTATGTTACGCGTAACTTACGAGATCAGTTATGCGGTGAGTTACGTGAATTTCGCTAGCTACGCAGTGATTTACGAGACGAGTTACGCGATTTTGGCAAGTTACGCGAAACCAAAGCCATGAGTTACGCGTAACTTACGAGTAACTTACGCGAAGCCTTAGGGATGTCAATTGTGACCTGTACTGTACCTGAGTCGCTGCCACTCGCAAGTGCGATGTACATGGTCAGGACATGACGACTGATTGGATCCTCTTAGTTTTTCTGATAGGCTATATGCGTGCATGATCATGTCATCACATGATCGTGCAAGTGCTGACCAGTTTTCACAGGCCGACACCGTGATTTTAAAGCAATTACAACAGAAACGAGCCGGAAGGGGCTTAAAGAACATAGAATATCATCAGCTCAAAAGTCAGACCTTGTAACATGAACAAAGAAAGAATGAAATCATCAGATGTATAGAACCTACCCGAACCCCCGAATACACTTCTGCTAATTTCTCCTTCAGGAAGTTCACCCTCCACGTCGTCTTCATCCCGACGTCAGGATGTGTCCTGTTGTCGTTTTCATATATCGTAGCCATCATTCTGATCAAAATCACACTACTTACATGTATAACTCATGCAAGAAAAGGTATTAAGTATTGCTTTTCTAGCCCTGAACACGCTGCACTAACACATTTTATTCAACATCTCAGAACTGATCAAATTTCCAACCCGTTTTTCCAGCAGAATTTGGTTGAACCAGGTCGACGGTGCCCAAATTTTCCTTCGAGTCTAGACACATCCTAAATCCAAAACTGCAAACTGGTCACATCCTGAGCATATCTAGGACAGAATGATTCACAATCGGATCCTAGTTGTCAAATTTATGTTCAATATACGAGAAATCGTACACCCAGAATGATACCAAAATATCAAACTTGTCATATCCAACATGAACGGGAGAGAAGATTCGTTGGACTGAAGTTAGTGTGTGACATCTTCACTTGCGTAGACACCGGGAACTCCCACCATGAATTAATCGTTCAACACTACAAAACTGAAACTCCAACGTCAACGACCACATCTAGGATCAGTAACTGCACAAGTAAAGTAAATACTGTCGGCATTAGACTGCAATACGGAAACGTTCCCCCACTTGTCCCAAGCGGGAATGGGCCGTATCAGTTTCAGCGGCAGGAGGAACGTCCACACAACCAGCAATACTGGAGGAGGTCAGGGTCGCCAAGATACCAGATTCCAACCTCGACGGCCAAAATACGTACAATTTCAGTGTGGTACCATTGATTACCAAGGAAGTGTTGTTGAACTGAGTTTCTGACAAGACCATGCCTTGTATTTTTAAAGATTTCACAACTACATGTGGACAAAGCTGTGTCTAAATTCTAAAGGAAAAGCATTTAACTCATCTGCTCCCAAGTTTGAGCAGACAGAACCTTCTGTTCTGCTGAAATTTTCTAAAATCCATGACAATGAATCGGAAAGATTTTGAAGAAACATTCTTCAGATGGTTGATAGGAACAATTGTACTTCAGATATTTTTCAATTAGTTCCATAGGATGCGAGAAAATTTTTGTCAGAAGATGCCGTCTGCTGGATTCTGGGGGTGGATGAGTTAAGAACCATGCTGCCTGATGGATCCTACAAGAACTTGTGCCACTTCGACACTATATACAGCTGACTATCCCAAAATTCTTATTTACTTGTCCGTTCACCAATGGCCAAAAGGCCACAGTGAAAAAAGAAAGTCTGAAATGCAGTTTGTGTACATGTAATATCCAAAAGCACCACGGAATAATTCCCTGAAGAGATCGAAAACAAGTCCAGGAAGCGACGACGTCTAGCAGACTGATGTTATCAAAATGAAGCACCACACATCAGACTCGCATCCCAAATATCAGTTTTATTGCACTAGAAACAGCAGTGGAAAACTCTCGTAAGTTTCCATTTGCGCGTTTACCGAAATACAGCGCCGATGGGAACGGGAACTCCTCTACAGATCTTGTAGATGAGTCCGGGAAACTAAAGCAACAAGTATATGAAATACAGCGCGTTCACTTAATACAGTACACAACAGATCAATACAGACGAGTTGTACACATATACGGAAAGTGTACTAATAACAACATACCAGTTTCATGAGCTTCAGACAGGCAAACAAAGTCAATACCAACAAAAATGCTAATAGATATTTTTGCCGTGAAGTTTTCGTGGTGTGTTCACAGAAGCGTCGAAACTTAATACATGGCTGGAAATTTCACACTCAACGAAGATTACGTGGGCGTGAATTGTAGATTAGTGTCAGTTGGGTGCAGTGCGATGTTTTGGTTCATTACGGGGTGGTCCTGTGTTCAACCCCTCCATAAATACCAATTTAGGGATGAACATTATTATCAATCACCTCTTCGCCTGATACTAAACCAGGGCATGCATTAGCCAGTAGTACGGACAATATAGTTGCCGTGAACAGCCATATCCACGGCGAAAAATTACCGAATTCATGAATAATGCACACTCAATTGACCAAATGGGTCCCTTCGCTCTTGTAAATGGCCCTAGTGATGTCTCACGTTCGACTTATGGGGAACTGCACAACAGATATGATGTCCCAGCAAGGTCAACATGCCAGTTGGTCCACTCATCCCAGATAATGAGAACGGACTTTATCTTTGAGGCCATGACGGCCGGCAGCTGATGTTTGGCCTTGTTCATCATCATCATCATCATATCATTACCGGCGTCGTACCACTCAGGTACATGGGACCACGGCTTGTAGTCCCATCCGACGGACCCTCAATTTTTGTCACAATTTTGTTTCACAATTATATGCCTTCGCCCGGAGTCGTTGTTGGAGCATTCTAATTAGCACTATGTACAGGGTATCTTGCAAAGGATTAGACCCACCATTGTAGCCAATGAACATAGAAGCGACACAATATCGTCCACTGAGACATGATGGGCCGTATGCACCAAACGAAGATTATCTTGAACTCAGGTTGAGCCGCAACTGTTCAATTGTTCAGGTTTGCCAGGGAATGATGTGACAATGGAAAAGATGTGGCTCAACCTGAGTTTAAGATAATCTTTGCTTGGTGCATACGGCCCGATATCTCATAGAATGGATTAGTCTCGCCGTGGTCGGAATGGTGACATGGATATCTCAACACCTGTCACATAACAGGTTACAGGTTCATTTCCCCTCTGTTCCATTCTTCATGAAGCCCAGATTTTTGCCATGGCTCTGGTTTCCTCCTGCATTTACTAGCCCCGGTGCCTCGGTGGCGTAGTGGTTCGGGTCTTCGACTAGCAGTCAGAGGGACCCGGGTTCGAATCCCGCTGTGGCGTGAGACTTTGGGAAGTCTCTTTGCCATACTGGCCTCTCTCCACTGAGGTGTATAAATGGGTACTACCGGTCGGAAATGCTCAGATTGTAGCGCTGAATGAGCAGCTCATTTGAGTTCTACTGAAAGGTTTCAGGATAAAAAGATAGACTGGGGTTAAAGTGTAAAGTTGGATGACACCTCTACCGTTGTTGATATCGGAATATAAACCCAAACTTTAACTTTAAAACGTCACCCAATGTAGTCTGCCTACCGAGCTGACAAACCTTTGTTTCATGTTGGACTACTGATCCAATACAGATGTTCCCAGCAGAAAAGGGTGAGATTACTTCTGACCCGTACTGTACATGAACTAAATTTCTGACCACTTCAAAAGGAGCCATTACGCACACTCAATCTATGACCAGGACTGTACAACCGGCATGTCATCTTTGTGAGTTTCTCTTCTGTCTATAGGAATCAATACGACGTTGAATGGTACCATACGCAAAATGTACAAGACAAACTGGCTGAAATCAACATGAAGAGAAAAGATACAACTGGGAAATCATCCAAGTTATGACATGTTTATCGCTGGAGGCTGCATTGTTTTTGTCTTTCATGGTTTGCATAACCACTTCTTGAGAATACCACTTATTTTAGACTTATACTAGAATTCGCCATAGGCTCAAGGAGTCCGCAAATGGACCCAAGAGATTGGAACGTTCTCTGTGTGGTTCTTACATGACCATCGAGGTGGCAGCACGATATAAGCCAAGGAGGCGTGATGGAGAAGTAGCTTGCATCTGGTATTAGAAATCAGATGACCCTAAAAGGTTCTTGGACAAACGTACCCGGACAAAACGTACCCAGACAAAACGTACCTATGACAAAAGGTACCCGGACAAAACGTACTGGACAAAAGATGCCCGGACAAAGCGTACCTATGACAAAAGGTACCTGGACAAAACAGGAGCCTGGGAAGTAGTAGATGGTATAAGTACTCTGTCAGATAGGTGCAAGGGAAACATCTTGAGAGAAATAGACGATTCTCGAATTTGCAGATCTGCGCACTTCTGCCAAAATCTCAACAAGAACCTCGATCTGAAACCGGCTGACGCGACGCCATCCATGATTCAGCAATGGTTGAGTCTGACGCAATGTCTTCAATGTCACTGTCGTGAGGTTGTCTGCGTTACGTCATTCAGTTTCAGACCGAGGTTGCGGTTGAGATTTCGGCGGAAGTGCGCAGGTCTTTGTCGTTTACGTCAATTTGAGAACGGTGTATTCTATCCCTGATTGGACCTATTCGTCATGTACTGCAACAGAGAGCAACTCTCTTCAACTGCGATTTTTTTCTGGGCACGCCAGTTTCCTCCACCTCTACAGTGCCGTAGGGACTTCGGTAAAATCGTCATAAAACTTACCTTAGGGTACGATTCTTTATTATCATTGTCATTAGTTGTTGATTCAGATGATGGTGTTTTGGTGAGTTTTCCATCTTCCCCACTGGAATGCCGTGATTTGGATTGTGCTTCCCGAAATGAAAACAACTGAAAAGAGAAAGTGGAAGACTGTTATGGTGATCGGCTGTAGAAACGTGGCCTAGTCATTACCACACTGGCCTCACATACAGATAGTCCCAGGTTCAAGCTTCTGTGGCTTTATATGTAGGTGGTCACAGGTTCAAGTCTGGGAGCTGATGTGGGTTTAGAGGACGAAAGTTTTGGCAATGACACTGGAGGGGTATCCAATGAAGTCGAACTAGTGGACACAGAGGGCCGATTTCACACAGGGTGTTTAAGACTTAGACGCGTGTAACTTCGTCAAATGCATGGCGGAAGTGCATGCATTTAGTGAAGTTACACACGTCTGAGTCTTAAACACCCTTTGTGAAATCGGCCCAGAAGGTGGTGCCACCATTTCATCATGGCATTTGTAAAAGTTGCCTGAGAAGATTTGGCATGCTACCTGAAATTGAAAGGCAGGTAAGATGGGAAAGTTAACAGAAGAACAACTTCTCCAACCATTAACAACCAAAATCAGAAATGCACTTTGTACCTAATTGCATTCATTCGGACACAAGTTGGCCATTATAGCCGTGGTTACACTACATAAAATCCCCGGTTTTTTTGCGGTCACACCTATGAATTGCCGGGCTTCAAGAAACCCGTGTCTGAAAAACACAGCAAGCTCGCCGTGCTTTTCGAAATCCCCGTGTCTTCATTAATTCTTAGCACGGCTACAGATGGCGCTGCCATTAAATGAGGTCGTTTTCGTGCCTCCAACAATGTGTGCAAATACAGAAATGACCGAAGAGTCAGTGCATGGAGCGCAACTGTCACCGGGCTACTTAACTACAATGTAGTAGTGTGACCTCTCGACGGGCTTTTCGTACACACGATCTGGAAAAACACGGGTATTTTCAACAGGTGTAACCTTAGCTATTACTGGTTGGGAAGACAATTACTTATTTCTTGTATTCATACTACTTCAGTGCCAATGAATGCACACAATGGCGGAACGTCGGAGGTACCAGAGCTATGCACAGCATGTCATCAGATTTTCAATAATAGAATGTTTGCATGGGACAAGACAATACGAACCAAGTCCTTGCGGACCGTTAATTGAGTTAAAAGCCAATTGATAAATGTTTGCCAGTGGAAATCGAGTTAACACCAAATGCTACATGAGGACATACTAGATGTTAGGCTCAGAGCCCATCCTGATCTCTTGAGTCCAACTGATCATATGAAGAAGAACCAAGTCCGAAAGAAAACTTCTGGGACTGAAATTAACATGTTTTCTTTCTGTCAGAAATGTTCAACAGAAATGCTACTGACCATTTTAGGCCTGGACAAGGTTCATCTCGTAGAAGATCCCCGGGGATGTGAGGCGCTGATCCAGGGAGACCCCATCAGACACCGAGCGGTACCAAGGATATTTCATCAGGACTAAAGAAGTACTTCGGGTACGCGCTTTCAACAGCCACTTACGGATCCACGGACCATCCCCCTTCAACAGCCACTTATTGCCACTATCCTCAGACCGCCTCGCCTTCAACAGCGACTTTACTCAGACCATCCCCTGTCGCCTTCAACAGCCACTTACGGCCACTATACTCAGACCGTCCCCTGTCGCCTTCATTCAACAGCCACTGAATTGATGGCCACTATCCTCAGACCAGCTCTCCTTGCCTTCAACAGCCACTTATGGCCACTATACTCAGACCGTTCCCTGTTGCCTTCAACAGCCACTTTATAATACGGACACTATCCTCAGACTGCCGCCCCTCGCCTTCAATAGCCGCTTACGGCCACTATCCTCAGACCACATCCCCTTGTCTTCAACAGGCCCCCCCCCATGAATAGTCTTGGATTCACCCTCGGGTGTTCAACAGATATGACCATTGCCTGACAGGACAAGGTATTTATCACCAAGAATGTCATGCCTAGATGGGGAAGGTACTGGTACTCCCCTCCATTTTATAAGATTTGGCTGATACTGCACTCCAGACAATCAGCATGGCTGGAGGACAGCTTTCAGCAAAGAACACAGAATATTCTGTGTCGGGCTGAGAGCAGAGGAAAATTGCACATGATGCATTACGATCAACTTACCACTAACCACAGGCTTGACATCTTGCGGGCTATCCCCCCATCAAGAATCCAGTTCATTTGGACACTAAGGCACATGAGGTAATCCAGCAGTATTAAGAAGTATCACATATCCTACAAAATCTGAATTCCACTCCAAGTAACGAAATATAAATACACATCCACAGTTTTAGTCTTTGTCACCTACAAATAGAAGATCCGCCGAACAGACTATCCATTCTGTCCAACACAGCAGACCGGAAGCTATTCCGAGTATGAGAAATCGCAAAGACGACATTTAAGATTCGACGAGACATGTTCCTCTTTCCCGGAATACATATGAGGTGAGCGCAACTCAGGAGTCGAAGCTCGACCAATACAGATGACTTTTCACATTTCGATTCTGCACACCTTCACCCGACCACCGGCACTTCATTCTGTCTGCAATTTTGAGTGTATTGATCCCGAAAGAGTCGGATCCACCTCACTACATGCCAGGAGGAGACAGAAGAAATACGATAATCCAATGGAGACCGAGACTTCGTTGCTTCTCCTTGAGTCAACAACACCTGTCTTCCTGTACACCTCCTCTGAGCATGCACCGCGTGACATGAACAAGGGAAGTTACAGTAGGGTACAACACCTGTCTTCCTGTACACCTCCTCAGCAGGGATTGTGCTAGCATTAGCCACGACCCAAAATGGGTAGAAATCTTTGAAAACGACCAGGAAAATGATGAAAATTCACATCAGTGGCTAAAGAAAATCAGAGTGATCCAATGCATTTCCATTACTGTAGCGCAATCCCTGCTCCTCTGAGCATGCACCGCGTGGCATGAACAAGGGAAGTTACAGTAGTCAACAACACCTGTCTTCCTGTACGACTCCTCTGAGCATGCACCGAGTGACATGAACAAGGGAAGTTTTTACCATCAAACTGATGTTGAGGAAACCTACATAGCAGTACAGTGGAACCTGGACCATTGAACACCTCCCTACATTGAACACTATTTCTCGGTCCTGGCCAAACTAAGCCTACTTCTGGGGAACCTTGGTACATTAAACACCTGTGTACATTGAACACTCTGAGGTGGTCCCGTGAGTGTTCAATGTAGGCAGGTTCCACTGTACTTACGACTGGAAGCAACTGACCCGATCAGTCACTGGTGATGTACGCGCTGCATGCACAGCGCAAATTCAGCAACTCGGAAAACAAGGAGCATCCAATCAGTCGTCACGTCCTGACCGCATACATCGCACTTGCGACTGGCAGCAACTCAGGTAACATCCGGGGCATTGAGACTCGCTTTCATTCAGAAAACTGGCATGGACGAGTTGCAAGCCCACATACATCACGGCGACTGAACGCAACTGGATACAACTACATCTAGTTGCCAGAAAGTTGAACATGTGCAACTTGCGGCGACTGGCAAATTCTCAGTTCCAGCAAGTCGCAAGGGTGCGTACATTGACCGTTTCTGGCGACTGATCAGTCGCATCCAGTTCCAGCTGGATCCTCTCAGTCGCCAGGTAGCTCAGTGGCAACTAGTTGTATCCAGTCGCAAGTGCGATGTACGCCCGGCTTTAGACATCCAGGAGGTAGTTGAAAGACTTGTGGTATTAGACATAGGAAGTGGGAAAACACATCAACCTTTCCTTAAGTGCACAGATGGGTGCCACAAAGGTATGTCTAGGCCATCCGCTACAAAAAAATAATGATCTTGACTTCACTACAAGAGGACAGCTGTCCATTGGAATTACACCCTTTGACGGCAGTGTTTCTGGAGGGCCTAACGAAAGGAATCGCACAGCTGTAGAGGGCCGAGTCTCAAACTCCTGCCTGAAAGGTTCACAAAACAGAGCTTTGATCATTCTGGTGGACATGTTTGGAATATCGCTGCACCCCATGGGGTACTCAACTATTGATTGTGCATAGCAAGTCGGGAACATTCAAGGAAAATTTGACTCAAATGAATCCGCTGAGTGCATGCTCGGTGTTGAGAATGAGGGATAATTCAAAATAACACCAAATGTGATGACAAATGGCCAAGAAACATACGCCAATGTTCCCAACTTCCAGAACAATACATTGGCAGCATAGAGAAGAACCTATTGAATACCTGACTTCCAGAACAATACCTTGGCAGTAGAGAGAACCTACTGAATTCCTGACTTCCATAACAATACCTTGGCAGTAGAGAGAAGAACCTATTGAATTCCTGATTTCCATAAAAATACCTTGGCAGTAAGAGAAGAACCAATTGAATTCCTGACTTCCATAACAATACCCTGGCAGTAAGAGAAGAAGCAATTGAATTCCAGACTTCCAGAACAATACCATGGAGTACAGAAAACAATTAAACTCTGAACTTCCAGAACAATACCTTGGCAGTATAGAGAACCTATTGAATTCCCAACTTCCAGAACAATACCATGGCAGTATAAAGAAGAACCAATTAAACTTCCAACTTCCAGAACAATACCATAGCAGTACTGGGAAGAACCAATTAAACTCCCAACTTCCAGTATAGAGAAGAACCTATTGAATTCCTGACTTCCAGAACAATACCTTGGCAGTATAGAGACCCAATTAAACTTCCAGAACAATACCCTGGCAGTATTGAGAAGAATTGCGTGAATTCCACACTACAAACAGGGGCCTAAACGTACCTCACCTGACAACAGTCTACCTCATTACCGGTATTCCACTAAAAGTATGTTGTGAAACTTGGATGTTATACTAATGTGTTGTAGCGGTTCCTCCACTCGCTATAGCCTAGACAATCCTGTTCTATGAAATATTCAACACTATAGCGTAATGGTACTCCCGGTGATTAGGACAAAATATTCATTAGAAGTGAAACACTCCAAGTCCTCAATGATCACAATATACCTCCACCATATCTGATTTTTCACTTACTATCTCCACCGTTCGACTATGTACGCGTTAGCTTCTGTTCAGAAGGAAAATTGACCGTACAGTCTCGCCGAACAACTTTCCGATGCAAAATTCAATGTGTTGACCAAATTTTTGAAAGCGTTAGACGTGTAGATTGAACTATGTTTATTGAATATTTCAACTCTCACGCAACCCACCCACCTCCCCAGGGTTCTAGCTCTATAGCCAATTGGTGTGATATAACATGATGCTTCTACTTTTCTTTGAGTTCAACTTGCTGGTAACACGTACAGCAAGAACCATCACTTGTCTGAGATGAACAATTAGGGCAGAAGTTATACAACCTAGTTCAACCCAACCAAATCCTGGCCGAAGCACAATAATCATTATTTGTCTGATATGAACAATTGGGGCAGAAGTTATGCAACCTAGTTCAATCCAACCAAATCCTGGCCGAAGCAAAGCATTCAGCAGAAATCTTTTGGCCGAGATGCAAGCTACTCTGTACCGCTGCCCTCCTGAAACACAATATTCAACTGGAGCCTCACCTGATGCTGAAAAACATTTCAAACCTTTTTGTACAAAGACACTGAACGACTAGAAGTTGACAATATTATACTATTCCCAACTCCCATTTCCAGACCAGCACAATAACTACCACTGGAAGTTGACGAGAGTACAATTCCTAAATCCCATTTCCACACCTGCACAATAATAACCACTGGAAATTCACAGAGTACAATTCCTAAATCCCATTTCCGTACCTGCACAACAATGACCACTGGAAGTTTAAAGAGAGCTAGGCTAAATCCCATTTCCCTACCTGCACAACAATGACCAGTGGAAATTGACAAGAGAGTACAGAAAATCGAGAGTGCAACTCAATTCCTCTTTCCTCTTTCAAGTCCTGAAGTAATGCATCCCACACAGTCAGATGTCAACCAAATTTCCAAACAACTGCCACCAAATGTACATGTACAATGAAACAATGCATCGGGTGAGAAATGAGACACGACAAAATCATGAATAATGTGTGCACTATGTTACACACGTACACAGGTAAATGGCACAAATCTATCGGAAAAAATGGCTATCATAGCACAGCAAACAAGCTATGACAGTTATGAACAAACTCATCTCATCAAAAACTCTCAACATCAACTTCATAAACAGCAACAGTTACAAATTCAAGGTACGTCATTTGATGTGGCGGGGACGGGAAATCAGTTAAGTGGATTAATGTCGCTATCATCGTCATCATTTAAATCCAGTGTTGGGTGTCCCACACAACTCGAGGGCCGACAAGACCAAATATGCCCCGTGGGTAAATTGATGAACGCAGGTAGCATGTTACATCCCATGGCGATTGACGAGCATGCGTCAGACTCTGGCAGACTTCCACATTGTCAGTACTTTCTACTGAAACAATGCATTGGGGCAACATGTTGGCTCAATGATGATCACCTGTGACATTTTTCTTGAAAAGTTTATCAGAAGGATGTTTGAATGTCTTACCTCAGCATTCTGGCCTGATACTTCCTCCTCCAGTTGTTGAACCCTCTCCAATGCTACCCGTAATCGTTCCCGCACCTGGAAGACACAAAAAAGAACAAAACATTAGGTGACGATTGAACACAAATGTCTACAATTGCCATCGGTGGGTAATCAGGGGTGAGGTGGGGGTGTTAAGCTATAGATGAGCACAAAGCACCACTTCTCCACATGCGAGTTTTCTTTCTCCAACATGATATCAGAGATTCAGCTTTCAAGCAGAACCTCACACATAAATGTAGACGTCAGACAGACATCATGCATGGGCCGTATTCATAAAGCCCGTGTCACACTGTCCCGAAATTAGACACCCGATGGTCACACGAATATGGAATTATGAATTTCGCATGAAGATGGCCCCAAAGTCAACTTCCAGAATCTTGCAAATTTTCGACTTCTTCAGGCTGGCATTTATCAGTAAGATTTCCAAAAGTTGTTACCATAATTCATATGGCCATCGGGTGTCAACTTCGGGACAGTGTGACACGGGCTTAAAGGGTGATCATTGCACGATTGAGACTTAGACGAGTGTAACTTCACTAAATGCACACACTTCCACCATGCATTTGATGAGATGCATCTATGTCTCAAACACCCATTTTGAATTCGGCCCCATTTCTTGAGAGCGATCAGCAACGAAGCCCCTTTGGTGCCTCAGCTATGCAAAGCCTCCCAAAATTTAGATCTGCATCACCACAGCTTCCATATAGATTCTGTAAAGGATGATAAGGTCATAAAGCTGAAAGGAACATATGAAATGGTCCATGGACCATGTGCTCACCGGGTTGGACATAATAGTCTAATGACAGAGGGAGGTACATATCAGTTATGAGCAATCTGGGTCAAGTCATTCCCGTGTAGGACTTGGATGATTTTTGGGTTTATGCCACCTGGCGACCATATTGGATGTCCGATTAGGCCGGAACTTCACATGCACATGAAGGTCATCTGCAGGGGCCACATAGCACATTGGAGCGCTTTAGGTCCAAGTCGTTCCGGAGTTACAGCACTTTGATGATTTTCAGGTTACGCCACCTGGCGGCCATATTGGATGTCCAATCGGGCCGAAACTTCACATGCACATAAAGGTCATCTGCACGGGGCCACATAGCACATTGGAGCGCTTTGGGTTAAGGCGTTCCTGAGTTACAGCACTTTGATGATTTTTGGGTTACGCCACCTGGTGGCCACGCTTGAAGTCAAATCAGGCTGAAATTTGACGTGCATGTAAAGGTCATCTAGAGGGAGGTAAATATCAAATTTGAGCACTCTGCGTCAAGCCGTTCCCGAGTAATAGCACTTATTTGATTTTCAGGTTACGCCACCTGGCGGCCATACTGGATGTCCAATCGGGCCGAAACTTGGTATTTTTAAAGGTACCCCTCCAATGCATGTCTACGCAAGATATGAAGTCGCTCGGTGAAATAATGACAAACTGTGGCAGGTTCGTCACTTTTGTCGAACTTTGACCTCTGTGACCTTGAAAAGTAGGTCAAATCAAAAACCCGTTATATATGTTATGTATCCTTATTAGCTACACCTATGATAAAAATTTGGAGATGATCTAGTCATTAGTTCAGGAGTTATTGCACTTTTTGTGTTTTTGGTTTCCGCCACCTGGTGGCCAAACTGAGAGTCGAATCGGACCGAAACTTGGTGTCGTGGGTCATCTGACCTAGGCGTATATATGTACCAAGTTTCAGATCAATAGCTTCAGCGGTTACGAAACGTGCCCTGCTAACGGACAACGACGACGACGGACGACGACGGACGACGGACACACAACCATTGTATAAGCTCACCACGGTGAGCTAAAAATGAAAATATGCAACAGTGATTGCATAGAATCACTGGGTTATGTCTCTGCCGGATACATTTATGCTATTCAGGCCAGAATACAGGCCACGACTAAGAGCTATCATTGTACTGATGGTCAACTGCTAACAGAATGATGAGCATATTCAAAGAGGGGAGACGAACGAACCAAACCAATATGGCTGCTTGATCATCTATCAATATGGCCACTCTGGCATCCATCTTGGGCCTCTGATCAATATGGCCACCGTGGCATCCATCTTGGATGAGGGCACCACTGATTGGTCAGACGGATCTGTCCTTTTGCTGATGAGAATAGAAACATAGTTTGATCTCCAAGTTGAAGAACACAAACATTGTGGAAGCCACAATCGTGAAAACCTTACGATCCATTCTTGTGGATTGTGTGGGGTTAAAACACCAAATGATAATGGACAGGGTGACGTTGTACTTCATTCCACAGACCTTCATCTACCATATGTATGTGTGTGAAGCAAGAGACCAGGCTCCCTCCAAATGACACCACGGCCGAATGTATCATAGCTATTAGCCACCACGCTGTGCTAATTGAAACAATGATGGTAACAATTCATCATTCTTAATTCAACATTAGTGTTGTGGCTTCAAACACAATCACACAAAGGGCGAGTAGGGGCAGTAAACGATCTTCCACACAAATCGCTGCAGGGGATAGTGGTGGTCTGTTTTCCTCTCGGCTGCCAGTTGGTGTCCACTCCTCCTGCTGGGAGTGCTGGTAAGAGACCAACTTTCCTCAACTTGTACCAATCCGCAGACGATCTTTCCACACAAATGGCTTCCATTGCAGGAGATAGTGCTGGTCTGTTTTCCTCTCGGCTGCCAGTTGGTGCCCACTCCTCCTGCTGGGAGTGCAGGTAGAGAGAGCCACTCTCCCAGACTTGTACCAATCTGTCATGCCCTCAGACATGATAACCTCCATCAGGAAGGGAGAGCAAAATCATCTTCCTGATACCCCCATCACATGAGCTAGTTCTTACTACATTCTTGAAAATGTTGCCAAACGGGCTCAAACTTGGAGTTGACATATTGGCAACTTTTTTTAGAGTCTTTTTATGATCTTCATGGACGGGCTCGGACGAGAAGGGTGCTCCAGAACTTCGAGACATTATTTGGCCAACATTACACGTTCTATAGCCAGCATTACGCACGGAATCCCTCAATACCCAAGGAAGATAAAACGTTCAATAAACCATCGCAAAAAGGCCAGACAACCTGATTTGTCTTGTTGCCAACACTTGACATTAGTGACAACACACTTCAATAATGATTGTGGTAAAATATAATGAAGATGTCAGCCTGTCTCGTCTTAAGACTGGCTGGTCATCCTGAGATCGTTGTACTCTCGGACGTGGAAGATCCTGTCTGGGATTTCAAATACCAAACGATATCAATGACGGCCCAGCCTCGTGAGGAGATTGTTAAGTGTGGGTCTCGTGTTTCATTCATGGACTCAATCATGTCATTCTCTGGTCTTTCAAGCCAGTAGCACACCAGGGTTATGGCAAGCGATCTATATGTCGCCAGCAAGCAAAATCAGCTGTTGATGCCACGTGTATGCTGGACAGCAATGCGTGGAATTTTCTCGCCAGCGATGGTCGCCCAATATCAAACAACACCCAAGCAACATCCCCTCGTCTGTGGTGGCTGGCAAGAAAATCGGTGGCAATAAGATTATTTGCGAAATCGCCTGGTGTGCTGCTGTCTTTAGCAGGGTTTGACATAAGCCAAGGCCATTTTCCAAAACACCCTTGCTGGCCCTCTAAAGTGTTTAGGGCCATGGCTGGCTGACCCTTGGCCTATTGTGTGCCTTCATTTGATTAATGTGATAATAAACTGGGTCTAGCTGAAATTGACCATCCATGAACTTGGACAACAATCACTTTGGATTAGAATAGAGGGCCAGCAAGGGTGTTTTGGAAAATGGCCTTGGCTTATGTCAAACCCTGCTTTAGTCTGCGGTGCTGGCGAGAAGATCGGTGGCGATTAGATCACTTGCGAAATCGCCTGGTGTGCTGCTCTCTTTAGTCTGCGGTGCTGGCAAGAAGATCGGTGGCGATTAGATCACTTGCGAAATCGCCTGGTGTGCGGCTGGCTTTAGTCAAACCCTTATCTTTGTTATTTCTCGCTCCTTCATCACGCCTTGTGTTAAAATTGCGTCAGCTCCTGCAGCTTGGAACCGCTTACTGTTCCTCGGGGTTTTCGTTAGCAATGAGACTTTGAAATCGGCCCTCCTCAACAAACCACCTGAAACCCACAATTCACCAACAGACAGCCTTTTTTTGTCTCCACTATTAAATGTATCATTTATGTCTGTAAGTACCAGTTACCATAGGAACAGACTTGATACATGTTTGTCTGCGCAACATGTTTATGTACACTACCCTTCAGTTTTATCTGGGATTTAAACTTCACTCAACCAATCTGTGGATTTCGAAGTGGCAGGATGGTCTCTAATTCAAACTCCATGTGTACATGTAGTTCGCAATGGGCAACACTGAAAGCCTTTGCATTATAGGCAAGCTGCCAAATATAGGTTGGGCATCACATCACCAGAATGTCATTGGTGGACACTTTGCCTGATGTTCCTAAAGCGAGGAATCCACTGCTGATTTTCTGCTTTGCGACTTGCTTTGCAACCTGCTACCTGCGATTGAATACGACCGCAAGGAACTGACACCGGTCGCCGACCTGAAATTGATCACATCTTCGCCATTGGTGGAAATCACGTCTAGCTAGTCCACTACGACGATCGAGTGCCCAGTTGCAAAGCAAGTTGCAAAACAAAATCACGTTGAAAATCACAGGTGGATTCCTAGCTTTAGGCAGATCGCCTATGATTGGGCAAAATGCCCAAAGTATTCTGGGGATGAGATATGCCTAACCATGGCAGCTTGCCTAAGCAAAGGCTTTCAGTGAAGGCAGGCACAGCAACTTGGGGAAGGAATCGCAGACTGACTCACTCCATGAAGCAAGGGATGCTTCATGGCATCCCTCCCGTCAATATATCGATATCTCTGTAACTAGGCTCGTGGTTGGCTGCTCCAGATCATTTTGCTGTGTCCTCCAGCCACAAACCTAACGGCCCACTCCCTGTAGACCAATGCACTTGAGCAAATGGACCACTGGTTCCCGTTGACTGTGTCCATTACATCTCAGACATACGACAAGGACCCGTGGGATTGGCGTAGAAGTGCAACCACGCAAATGACCAATTCCGACGGAAGGACAGAGTTTGTTTATGCCGTGTGGCATACAAAATGCTCAGGTGATGGACACAAATATTGCTTTGATGTCAGTTTGGTTGCTTAAGCGTACATCGACCTTGCGACTGGAAGCAACTGACTGCAACAATCGCTAATCGATATACGCGTTCCACGCACATCGATTACGACAGGTCATTGCGGCAACAAGTGGCACGATCCAGTCTTCAATCTGGAGCACACACATAGGACAGACAATGATACTGAATGCTACACAGAAATTGTCGATGTCTTCCGATCGGACCACTTGTGGGGGGGGGGGTCATATGATAAACATTCACGTGACCAGGTGTGCTCCACAAACGAGGCAATTCATTGCCAGCGCACATACATCGGAAGCGACTGAAGATGACTAGAAGCAACCGTTGACAACGAATAGAACATGAGCAACTGGATGGAACTAGCGGCAACGGTCGGCAATAGCGTTGCCGTTGCACGTACATCGGCCTGTTTGAGCATCTGATTAGTGCTGCTGGTATCAGGTCGTCCCCAACCGTTGCCGGAAACGCCCTTGCCGGTAGCTCCTTCCAGGCGCAAGGCCGATGCACCCTCGGCCTTAAGGTTTGGTTTGGAACTAGACATAGCTTCTTCAGTTTCTGTATTGTACGGAACTTAATCTGTTAACTTCCAATTGGTGGTTGTCAGATCATTCCGTCAGTTCCCCACTTTGAACGATTTGGAGTTTCTTATGCTGTTTAAAGCTCTGCCAACTGTCACTCATCACATCGGAAGGGAAAAACGTGTTGCATGAGCAAGAGAAGAACCATGACTGGAGTTTGTGGAAAACAAGATGAATGAATGATTCATACACCAAACATGTGAAGTGGCAAGATCCAGAGCCACAACAAACACCTTGTGGTACAAGTTGCAAGAACCACTGGGATATCGAAACTATCAGAAGGCTAGACTGAAGATTCAGAAGTGTAGACCAAGAATACAATGGGGAACTTCTGCCACTATGGATTAGGTGTTGTGCTGTAGAAATCAATTGAAAATGGATGTCTGTGTGCTGCCCTCTTTCTTTGCTTCTGTCCCACTGGACAGAAGCTACATGGGTCATTGAACCATCTTTTTTGAAGATGGGAATTTGGCCTAGTGGTTAAGGCGTGCTGCCCCTGAGCACTAGTGATTGATGCCTTATGCGAGGGTCCGTGGGTCTGAGTCCTGTAGGAAGCTATGTCTTTCACCTTAGAAACCTGTTATTATTTCATCCCCTTTAATTGTATCTCCTCTACATGTGACCCCTTGTATGACATAAAACTGTTTGGGTTCGGAGAATGGACTACTCGCAGGGTGCTGAGGGACACCTCGTTTAACATAGGTCATTGAACTATCTTTTTTGAAGATGGGGATTTGGCCTAGTGGTTAAAGCATGCTGCCCCTGATTGCTGGCGATTGATGCCTTATGCGAGGGTCTGTGGGTCTGAGTCTGGTAGGAATCTATGTCTTTCACCTTTAGAAACCTGTTATTATTGCTGTCCCACTGGCAGTGAAATCACTCACTGAATCATGGACTTGAGTTTGGTCACGTCTTGTAGGGCAAGAAACAATAGATAATCACTCCAAAAGAGTGCAGCACCTGACGGGACAGCGTCATGACGTCCCGCACTTCATTTCCGAACGCTACGACGCGACTCGAAAAAAAATCTGGTTGTTTAAGCGATCATGACGTCATGAAACAATCTGATTTTTTTTCGTCTCGCCCCAAGGGCCCCAAGACATCATGAAATGACGTGCGGGACGTCATGACGCTGTCCCGTCAGGTGCTGCACTCTTTTGGAGTGATATCGTGTATTGATACCAACACCTCTCACTACAGAAGAAGGTTGATCGAAGTTAGTCCAAGGATGTTTTGATCAACACATTCCCTGCCTCCGACAGCTCTATACTGTGTGCTATACCAAACCAAAAGGCTCGAGAACAAATTACTAATATGGCGTGAAAGTAATTGGCTCATGGAGAAGGAAGGTGCCAGGGGAAATAAGACTGCATGCAGAATAGAAATACCACGAAATGTAAGACACAAGATAGATTGATGAAATGGCACGAGATGAGGTCATAAGATCATAGCAGGCGGAGACCTGCCAAGAGTTCTGGAAATGAATGAGACATCTAGAGCATTCTTTCCATTGCACAACTTCTATGATGAGTTTGAGGTGTCTAGGCTGAATCATGAGCAAATGTGCCAACGCTAATCGTGGATGATGGATAGATGATGATGATGACGACCGAAAGGTCAGTATAGGCTAAAGGGATACAAAATGTACCGTAATTTACCAATGAAGAACGCCAAGAACGTACAAATACAGTCCACTCTCCTTATACTGCCCCTCGCTATACCACCACAGACAACTGACTTTCTCGCTTGAAGTCACTTCAACATTACCAACAACAATACCCTCGCTGTACCGCCACTGGCGGTATAGCGAGGGTGGACTGTACTAGTAACACACTGACCAGAAGCCAGAGATACATGTACACGATATTTAGTTTCCATAACCAACTGGCATATGAACCAGAGCTACAAAAGCCATTTTCATTTAGATATAGTTGAAGTGCAATAAACGTCACAACCGTTCAGTTATTAGATCATCAAATATCAAGCCTCATAAACAGCTGGACAAAAAAGAATCATATTTCTTATGTCTTATGCACATATAGTCAACTTGAAAGTTACATGTAGTGCGCGCCACTCCACTTTTTCAGCCATAGTGTTCTCATCAAACATGTCTTGGATAAGAAACGAAGAAACGTTTGTGGTCCCTGAGGGAAAGCAAATCAAATATGAAGTTGTATGGAAAGTTAGTTGTTTGTTGACTGGCCCCTGAATATTGGTACATTTTCCCATTCACCAGTCCTGTTCCTGAAACAATACCACCCAGTGTACAATACTGGCAACAATACACACCACGGCAATCAAGAAGATTAAGTAGCCACTTGATGCTAAAAGCTACAAATAGTACAGGAAGGATGGAAACTATGACACGACTGGAGAGTTCCAAAACCCACGCGTTAATGGCAGCATATCCTGTTGTCGTCGTTTCTCGGTCCTTCACGTCCACGCTACAACTACAGTGACGTACGCGTTACACAGCCAATGTCGTCGAGGCCCAGCCACTCACAAGACGAGGAATGGTTCAGCGCAAAAAAGGCAACACTGTTGATATGAAGTTATTTCTAGTGGCTCAGTCCTTCGAGGCCGAACTTTCAGTCCTAGGCCAAATCCGTGGGTTGACAGAATGATGTGGTGCGAATATTGCTGTCTGAGGATGTTCTGGGCGTATTCGAATCCCCATTCTTTACAACGCTCTTGTTGACCCAGTTCATGTAGTTGCTGACTCAACTCGAGAATGGCTGAGTCTCGGACCCCGAGAACGCAACCCGAATTGGGCCAAGAACACGTTCTTCTCAACACTCCGCTGAGCGGGGAGTGAGGAGAATGTGTTCGCCGCACGACTCGGGTTGTGTTCTTGGCATTCGAAACTGCTGTTCTCGAGTTGAGTCAGCATCTCAATGAACTAGGTCAGCACGAGTGTTGTCAAGAACGAGGATTCGAATACGCCCTCTAATTTCCAGTCTGACCACCACAGTGCTGGTTTCCCCGGTCACTCCCGTTTCCCCTTGCTGTTGATTCCACACCATCGAAATTTCCCATATTCTGAACAAATGAGCTAGTGCAGCTCATTCGGCAAGATGCCAACCGTCAAATTTCCAATGTAGAAACAGCCGACGATCTCTATCGAAACAGATAGAAAAGAAAATGAAGAAATACCAGCTAGGAAATCTGTGTGGGAATCAATAGAACTAGAACATGTATTTGAGCTCCACAGANTACCCTACCATCACCAATACTAAATACACCTATCACGTAAGCTGCAGTCGCTGAATGAACAGCGAGGTGTGACATGCATCCAAAATCAATTGCAAGGTTTTCTGGAACATCGGCCCAAAATACCGTAATAAATAAACCAACTCTCAATATAAATCAAGTCAACACATCGGTTCAGAATAATGTGAATTGCACCATCAAAATCAATACGACGCATCGCAGACAAAAAACACCAAACACTCAGAAAAAAATTCAGAATATGCATCATACCTTGACTCCCCCTAGGACGGTCCCAAACCATCGGAATATGATAGACATGGCATATCCACCGAACCAGCTAAACACAACCCAGCTACTCCCATACTAAACCGCCCGGCAATTACATTATCAGATCCAAAACGGGCTAATTCTTCACCGAGCTATCATAGTGTTTCTACACATCGGCTTTCCAATGTACTTGTACTTTATGGGTTTGACCACATAGACCCACACATGCATGAGACTTGGTGCTTAGCCAAATCAAGACACATCCTTTCAGATTTTTTATGTTGTCTAGTCAATGTCTATGACGTTTGAATTTCTCTCATTTAAATGAACAGTAATTATTTTGAACAGTGTATGTTTGTGCCAGACTATGTACAAGATAAAGATCTATTCTTTACGTCGGATATACTGCGATGAACAGTAATTAGTTTGAACAGTGTATGTTTGGGCCAGACTATGTACAAGATAAAGATCTATTCTTTCGTCTGATGTACTGCGATGTAACAAGCCATTTTATGAAATATACATGCTAAGGTGTCAGGTTTTTTGTGCCTGTCACCAGGAATTTACGATCTGACATACATGGATTACTGGAGTAAAATCTAGTTTGTGTTGAGGATTGTGTCAGACAGCAACTGATAAATCACATCGGTAGGATTGGCCTATCTTCGAATTTGGGTATTCATCTTCAGCAGGGAAAGCTGAGGCAGGTTCATGTATCTTGTGTCAAATGGGGACATTTCTTTCAATACTATACAAATGGGGACGTTCCTTTCAATACTACGCAAATGGGGACACGCATGAAGTCCTCATTTATGTGTACGTACATGTATATATGGGTGTGTGTTCCCAGCTGGCCGAGTAGAAAACTGACAAACTGTGGACGTACGATCCTGTTCAAGTGGGGGTCATTACTTGCCAACTATCTCGTCTATATTGACTCACTGCATGGTGAATGGCATCATTTGGCAGGTTTTCAACTGGGGACGTCCACAGTTACTGGTGGTCCACAGTAATATGGTGTTGTTTCACACACAAGTCCACGATTGGCACCCAATACAAAAGCCCCCCCCCCCAAATAATGAGACAAAATTCTGACTCAACACTTGGCAGATTAATATCAGCGCTGTATCCAGTACTTCAAGATACCGACACACGAATATGATGCTGACGTCCCACATGACTAATTCCTCTGCAATATATAATGTCATATAGTCATACCATATTCATTCCTTTAACCCTTTTATGGGAACATGCCGAGAAAATCCCAAGAGGAAGCAAAACTGACCAGTGAATTGGGCAGGAGAACGGGTGTAGGCCAAGGTAGAGGGAGAATAAAATAGAATTGAAATCCCACCCATCCATTTTTATCGGATTTTGCTACCCCAAATATGAAGTAGAGCTCCTCCAAGGCGTCGCTGTCTCCTCATCAACTGGTGTTAGCTCCACTCCCGGATTTCGCCATTAATTTCGTACGGCATTTATTCAGCACCAGGTCATCACCAGAGCCAAGTGGAAAATCAATTTGGTTCTTATCAGGATGCGGCGTGAGACTTATCGGGGATATTATGGATCATTCATGTTTCGTTCTCGTCACAAACGATAGATGGCAACAGTGAGGGCTGGAGTGGTGAGCCTTTGGAAATCAAACTACCCTACTCAAACCAGATGATAAACAGGAAGTCAATTTCCAGAATCTTAACAAATTTTCGACCACAACCGGGGTCTTCTTCAGGCTGGCACTTCCAGTCGAGTGCCAGCCTGAAGAAGACCCCAGATTGCTAAGATTCTGGAAATCGACTTCCTGTTCATCATCATTTTGTGTGTCAATTTTTGTGCCTACTCAAACCAGATATATTTTTCCCACGTGTGTCCTAAGAATCACTTCAGGTTCCCCACCACAGGACAGGGGAGGTCTAGTAGGTGCTGAGGAGATGATTTCATGTTTCCAGTTGTCGTAGCAAACTTTTTCAAGGGGAGATTGGTAACCTCAGTTGGCCTTCCAAGTGTCGTTTTGCTCCTCCCAAGTGCTGCCTTGTTGCCCCAGCCTTAATGTACTAATGTCCTCTCCATATTATACACAAATACCACGGTTGCAAAAGCCATCTTTTCAGTCACCAATTTCCACTTGAAGGACCTCCAAATACCCTTTTCAGATCAAGGGAAATCACTGCCCCAGTACTGCATACGACACTCGGCAGGCTTGGTTTACCACATTTTAGTTCCTAACGCAACAGACAGATGGACACACTTAGGACGGACACAAAGCTATTGAAATAGTCCAGATTTTAGGTGCATGGAGGCAGCTGCCTCATCTCAGAATAGACTCAGTGGAAATGGTGCTAGAACTTGAAAACGCAGTTCGTAAATTTGGAGGTGAGGGGAGTCCAGTAGGATAAGCGAATTCCACTTAGTCTTTTGCCCAATAAGTTCACCCTCTTTCCGATGCTCTTCAGGCAGTGACAGATGGTTCGTAAGCAACGCGTCGGGAAATAAGCGTTCAACCTATCAGGGAAGATTGGCCTAGCGGTTAAGGCGTGCTGCCCCTTAGTGCTGGCCATTGATGCCTAATGCGAGGGTCCGTGGGTTCGAATCTGGTAGGAAGCGATGTCTTTCACCTTAGAGACCTGTTTCTATTTCACAGCCCATCAGGGAGGCAGTAACACGGAGCGAAACACCTACCGAAGAATTTGGTTGGCGGAACGCCTGCACAATGCGTCGCGTACACGCCAGTCTGTCACCGGCTTTAATAGATTGGCAGCCTACCAGTGTGTTTATACCTGCTAGTCCCAACAACGTGCCCGGGCATGACCAGGTTATCCGCAGTCCCGTTTACACCTCATCAAAACCCGCGGCGCCTAATTGACATTAGTCAATCATTAACGGTTGATTATTTTCAATTAACCAAGTGGATGAAGGAAAGAAGATCCATAACTAATGCACTAATTTAATTGTGTGCTCGTTTATAGGATAAGGTGGAGACAATAAAGAAACCAGACCTCCTTAATTGGGTGCAACGTCTCGGGTCTATTTTCATAGTTTCTACGAAATTCCACAATCTAGGCCAACAACTTTTTTTCAACTGGCCACGGGCATCACGCCTGGCAACCCTGTGGGACACCAAACTGTAAAGCGGGCAGCACACCACGCAAGTCGCAAGTTATCTGATCACCACCGACCTCCTCGCCAGCCACTGCAGTCTAGGCGATATCGTTTTGGTATTGTTTGATATTGGGCGATCATCGTTGGTGAGACTATTCCATGCATTGCTGCCCAGCATACACTTGGCGTCAACAGCCAATTTTGCTTGGTGGAGATCCGGGCCCATATTCATACAAGCCATACGGCTCGAAGGGGTCGCTGCCTGTAGGGGTTTGGGAATAAGGGTAATTGTTGTTTGGGATACCTATGAGGGACATTTTTTTGAAAGCAGAAAGAAATCAAAGGCGCCCCAGGAGTGTTCAACAAACACGAATAGACCCTAACATGGTCCACAGACTGACTTAACAGCACCTAGCGATTAAAGATGGAACTAACGGTCTGCCTTCCCTGGACACGGAAGAGGCTGGAGGAAGGGCAATGTGTCAGAGTAGGATACGGATGTACCGATCCCGACTGTGAAAACAAACAAAAAGCATAAGTTGTTGGTCACATGATCATCAAAATGGCAGCGCCCGTGATCTGATTTTCCTGCCCATAATCGTCGGTTGGCAACAGGTGATATAAAAGGAATACCGGTACCCATAAAGTGAACGTCACGTCTGCTTTCTTGAAAGCATTAGTAGTTATAGCCATCAGTCTATCTCGGGTTCGAAATCAAAGAGTAATCCACACTTTTGATGTCTGGAAGTTGTCTCTTGGAAAACTTCCTGGTTCTCTGCCACCATGTTGTTTGTACTGTATCACATGACTACCTCAAAGCAGTCTCGCGCAAAACAGCCGAACGTCCTCTACACCAGGCTCATGTGAAAATGATTCAGGGAAGAGCGAGACTAATCTTGATATTGCATCACTCGTAAAAATAGAAAAAACAACAATGCGCATGCGTAACCATGAATATCCTCAAATTTTTAAGGCAAAATTGTTTTAAGCAACAAAATTGACGAAGCATATAAAGAATAACGAAGAGGCGAAACCGAATACTTTCATTATGTGCTCATACTGCATGAATACAGCCATGATTTGAAAGCTAGGTTTTGAGTACAAATGATGTGCAGGTTTCGAGAATAGCAAAAGTGTACCAAAGTTAGTGGCGAGACTTGGCAGCTCCCCAAAAACCTTGCTGGCTTACTAGTATGCCCCTCCCAGGGGTAGAGAGCATAAAGGGGTCGTCAGGCCTAAGCCAGGCGTAGTGCTGGTCGTGGCCCTAGCACTACGCCTGGTTTAGGCCGGACGTAGGGTTACGACCCTTTTGTGCTCGCTACCCCAGGTTCTCAGTACGTTCTTGGAAATGTTGCCGAACAGGCTCAACTGTGTGCGAATGGAGTGGACGTGGTGGCAACTTTTCACAGTCTTTTTACGAACTTCATGGACGGGAAGGGTGCGCCAGAACTTTGAGGCATGGCGAAAGTTACACGTTCTAGCCTGTTTGACGATATTTTTATGACGGGGCAGGACGTTTTGAGAACTACATGTACTTCAGTGTGACAGTATCTTTGTTTGCTGGTTGTGTACATTGGCCTGTACAAACTGGGCACTTCCACAAGTAACTAAGCCTAGCACGGTTTTATGAATAGATGGGCCCAGATTGCTTGCGATATCACCTGGTGTGCCGCCCGCTAATGAGCAAGTGCATTTCATCTGTCAATAGGGCACAACGCTGAAGCAGGCCACGCAAGAATATACGTGTGGGTTTGAACTGATAGTACACAGATGCCACTTATTATTCACGACGATTCAAGGTGTGATTGGCCGTGCTTGGTGAACCGCATCTCGAGAACAATGAGCCTCTAGGTGTCACCTCTGCTCTATAAGTCATCATGTGACCAAATGGTGCTCCCCATTGCTTTTCAATTTCATCATGAACTGTACTGTGAATGCCAATAGTCTAGTGAGTTTCCCAAACGTTAGGGGCAGCAATGTTATTATTAGGGAGGTTTCGCAAGTGCTCGGTTAGGCCATACGCCGACGTTTATCTATTGTTTGGGTATTCCCACACAATAGATAAACGTCGTCGAAGGGCCTAACCGAGCGCTTGCGAAACCTCCCTATTATCATGCGTTCCACGGCAATTTGTAACTCATTAATCAAGATAAAGGGGGCAGTGGCTTAATGCCATCAGATCACATATCGACTTGAAAGCAAGTTTATGTTATGACTCAATCATTCATGATACTATCCATCCACTCTATTGTTACCGGTTCACTATGCACTCATAAATTGATATTTTATTATTCAACTAGAAAAAACTGACAGCGGCTTCGTCACTAATTGAGTGGCGTGGTAATGCTTTATGAAAATAATGAAATTTGGAGCGTATGGTTGGTTGATAGCGCAAAGTGCATCTGACGTGGTCTAGTACTGATCAGATTAGCACCATTCGTGATGGTACGATAATTACTCAGAAGTTTTAGCGCCAACCGTGATCTTTCACAGCACGCTGTCAGATTTGGCGGTGCGGGGAAAATGGCGGGAGAAAAAAGGACTTTAGCTTCAGTTAGTGCGACGCCGACACCCGGAATAATCCGCGTACAAAAACGTTCGTGACTGGGACTCTTAACCTGCCATAAGGCTGTAATGGAGGTGATTCTAGTAATCCAGGCTCATGGTAATGGACTACAGCATTCCAAAAGGTGGTCCTGACCATCAGCTAGGCTTAAACTCACAGGAGCATTTACTGAGATGACATCGGCCTATTTCCCTACCGAAGTTGGGAAATTACCGGCATGCTAAAAATTGAACAGGAGAGGACATCAAACCCAGAAAGCAAAGAGGTACATGTATACGCACAAGAGCGCGGGATCTGGAAAACAAATCCCGAGGGGATCGGTCAATTCGCATTGGGCAGACCAAGGCGAATGTGGAGCAACGATCCGCAAGATGGCAGCAAAGTTTGAGTGGGCCAATACAATAGAAAATTCTAATGATTGGAGCTCACTCAACCATGAATGGGTCCGCTAGGCATCGACTTGGGCCGTAGTGACTCCTATTGGTCAACTGACAGTTCATGTCATTATCCAATGCATCTGTCCAGAATTCCCGAGGACCTAGTTCCCTCCTAAAGTATTTTGTATAACGGAGTATTTGTCAGTCACTGCCTGATTTCAATATTTTATAAACCACTACCTGACCTATGGGAGAGAATGCAGTCAAGACAACAGCGATGAGCCATAAAACAGTGCAATCTACAACATTGGTCCGTATCTAAATGTAGAGCATGTCGTTTTTAAGTTTACCGGAGGGAGAGTCCAATCGGCAGATGAATACCCCGTCAGGAATAACACAGCTTATAAAATATTCACGACCGCGATGCTATAACGACAGGTATATTAGATCATGTATGTCAGGATGCCAACCCCATCTGGCGGTCTCACACGGATGGAAAACCCATGTCCACACCGTTAGAGTGGTAACGGGACAAAATTAACGTCGGTGTTGAATGACTTTCCAGCATCTGGACCTGTTTGCAGTTTTTCATTCAAGCATTTTTTGGATGTCATGCTAAAGTGTTCAGCAGAGTCATTTCGGCCTACACCCAAATCAGATACAGCCATCACAACCCGGTGCCACCGCGCCACTCTCCAACCCAGGGACTAACTACGTTGTTGGCGAACTGACCTGATTTACTACGTACATTTTGTAATGCATTTTTGTAGTTCGTGTTGCTGCCGCTAGGTGGCTCACTCTATATCAGCAGTCAAATAACACATTTAGAGATCCAATACCGTGCTCCTTTAAACCACACGTGACAGAAAGACAGCACGATTCGCATCAAGTAATCAGCATAATGAATTCCAAAATGGCCACCATAGCAGCCATCTTGGATGAGAAGGGGCCAGTTTCAAGGAGAATTTCCAACTCAGACCATATTCAACACTAATCCACTTGTTGATAGAAGTTCTGGGATCATTTTCAGCTCAGCAACCAGTAAGTTATGGCACCATAAATAAGACGGCAACTTTTGTTTCTGTGATTTAGGGCACTTTTTACCTGCTGATATTTACTCAACTTGAGAACCATTCATTTCGTAAACTAGAGCAATGTCGATGGGAAGCCCATCGCATATCTCCCCGCTTTCGACAGGAAGTAATGGTGACATGGTTATTTTTCCCGTGTCTTTCATATATTGACCCTGGCAGTGTTTCCGCCAGAGGGGGGGGGATGAATCCCCTCCTCAAAAATTTCAAGGAGGGGATATCCCCCCTCAAGTTTGCAGACTAACCTTTTTCAAATATCACTATTTTCACTTCAGTAGTGTTTTTCTTTAATTTGTCACATTTCAAATGCAATTTTCATGCAGAAGGAATTGCATTTTGGAGTGTAAAAAATGACTCTGGAGGCCATTTTTAACCCCCCCCCCCAAGTTTTGAAAGAAAAAATTTTTTTTCGAAAAAAAAAATTTTTTTGAAATTTCTTTTTCTCCCCCCCCTTGACAATCCTGGCGGAAACCCTGCCTGGTGGGAAGAGGCCGAGTTCGATCGAAGTACATTGGGGGTTGGGAGTGTTGTGCACATTAGTGGATGAGTACATAATATATACCAATGTTTCAAACTCCTCCATTGAACGGTGAAGGAGGAGATATCACTTTTGGACGGCTCATGGTTTTTATCGAAGTTTGACCCCTGTGACCTTGAAACTAGGTCAAGGTCAAAACCCCTATGATATATTGTGAAGCTGTCACAGATAAACCTTCACACAAAATTTCATCACTTTATCACAATTACTTTAGGAGTAATGACCATAAATGTGTTTTTCACATAACGCCCCCTGGTGGAAAGACAGGGAGTTGGATCGAAATTCCAAGAGTGTTGTGCACAATAGTGGATGAGTACCTAATACATACTAAAGTTTCAAGCTCCTCCGTTGAACGGTCTAGGAGGAGATATCACTTTCGGACGGACGGACAGCCGGACGGACAGCCGGACGGACAGCCGGACTGACGGCGGAGGGTAAAACAATATCTCCCCGACTTTTTTCAAAAAGCGGGGAGATAAAAATATCATCTGCCAACCGTAAGGTAAATCTACCTGATGATAGCTCAGAATCCCATACTGTGGTTATCAACTCAATTGTGACGTTTATCTTGCTTTGCAACATTAAAGAATTGATTTAACCATGGAAACGCCACGGCGTCGTGTCAATATACACTCGACATTTTAAATGGGAGTAAATATGGCAATGTTCACATGAAAACAAATTATGAGATGGACACTTTTGTTGGAGAGAACTGGCAGCATTGATTCACCATGAATACACCCTGACCATTGGCCATAAGCATCAACGGGGTTCCGGTATTACTATAAATTCAACTGACTTTCGTTCAAGTACACGTGCTTTTTAGTGCCATAGTATGCAGTCATTCACATCGGCATTCACCATTTGACAACATCACGGATGATCTTTAAGCCTAGCGTATATCGGCCTTGCGACTAGAAGCAACTGAACGCAACAGTTGCTTTCGATGTATGCATTACGACAGGTCATTGCGGCAACAAGTGGCACAATCCAGTCTTCAATCTGGAGCACGCACATCGGACAGGCAATGGTACTGAATGCTACAAGGAAATTGTCGATGTTTTCCGATCGGACCATCGGGAGTCATGTGATAAACATTCACATGACCAGGTGTGCTCCACAAACGAGGAAGTTCATTGCCAGGGCGCGTACATCGGAAGCGACTGAAGATGATTAGAAGCAACCATTGGCAACGAGTAGAACATGGGCAACTCGCTGGAACTAGCCGCAATGGTCAGCAACAGCGTTGCCGGCGCACGTACATCAACCTTGTTTGAGCATCTGATCAGTTGCTGCTGGTTCCAGGTAGTCGCCAACCATTGCCGGAAATGCCATTGCCAGTAGTTGCTTCCAGTTGCAGGGCCGATGTACACTAGGCTTAAAAGGAAAACTTTTGACCACCCAGCCACAGTAACAAGATCACAGCCCTCTGAATACCTCCAATAACAAAGCAAGAACACCGACTTGCAGGCCTACTTCTGTTTGACCGTTCCCAGTATCAAAATTCGTCTGATCCCTCCTGAACTTTTGTGCAAGCGTCATTTTTCACCCAACTCAGTAGTTCAGAAACGGCAGGATACTTCTACAGCTATCCACCCAAAAAATAGCACAATAACACGCCATTTTAAACCTTTACAGAGGATAAACAACTTCCTCCGACGATAAAAATTACCTCCAGTCGATGCGGAGATTCAAAAGGGATGTGTTTGAATTCCGCCACGTTATCGCAGACACTTTTAATGTGTTTCTTTCGTCTCCATGTCGACCAATCGGCTCAGACCCATAAAACTGGTGTTTTTATTGCTTGGCGGGGTCTTAAAATACACAATAATTTAAAGCCATAGAACTTTGCCATTATAGCACATTTCAAAGTCTGGGATCAGATAAGTTTCTCACCTAGGTCTATTGACTCAAGCAGTTCTCAACTGAAACTTCATGGCCCGTATTCTAGAAGCCTCCTTAACTCTAAGGTCCACTTTAATCTTTTGTATTCTACCCTGCAAACAATAGCTAAAGGTAGACGTTAGGCTTAAGGAATCTTCTAGAATACGGCCCCATATGTTCCAAATAGAATCCTTAGGTTTCTTAACCTTCTTTATACTTGGAGCCTTTCCAAATAGAATCCTTAGGTTTCTTATGTAACCTTCTTTATACATGAAGCCTTTCCAAATAGAACCCTTAGGTTTCTTATGTACCTTCTTTATACTTGGAGCCTTTCAAAATAGAATCCTAAGGTTTCTTACATAACCTTATTTATACTTGGAGCTTTTCCAAATAGAATCCTAGGTTTCTTATGAAACCTTCTTAATACTTGAAGCCTTACCAAATACACCTAGAAGTCTAAAGGTTTCTTATGTAACCTTCTTTATAATTGAAGCCGTTCTAAATAGAATCCTTAGGTTTCTTTCTGTATGTACCTTCTTTATATTTGAAGCCTTTCCAAATAGAATCCTTAGGTTTCTTATGTAACCTCCTTTATATTCGGAGCCTTTCTAAATAGAATCCTTAGGTTTCTTATGTAACCTTCTTTATATTCGGAGCCTTTCTAAATAGAATCCTTAGGTTTCTTATGTAACCTTCTTTATACTTGGAGCCTTTCCAAGTAGAATTCTTAGGTTTGTTAAGTAAGGTTTTAAAGAAATCCAGTGAATTTAGACAAGCTGATCAGACTTTTCATGCAGTGTGCAGAGCTGAAAAATCTTCCATCGAGTTTGTTCATATCCAACACTGGATGATTGGCTTTTCAGCAGAGGAAAAATCTTTCATTTTGACATGTTACAGTTTCATAAGAAGCTGTCCATTGTCCTGATTGGGGTTTTGACTCCAGTGCCAATAATCAAACAGAGTGTATTGGTAAAAAGACAACTAAACAAATTGGCATTAAATGTGGCTAAAAATTATCAAGAACAACACTGGTGGAACTAATGCAAACTTGTTTTGAAATTTAGCAAATCAGTCTATGGAATTTTTTTTAATAATCAGTCCACGGAGATGAGATATCTGCCAATGAGTGGAAATTCCTCAAGTGTGACAACTCATCACCAGATTCGGCCACCGAGGGTACACATTTCCACCACTCACGGCGGAACATGTACGCCAAAATGCGACTTACAAAAAGTGACAAGCTTAGTGTTGTGCTGGCGGGAGGGATGTCATTTTTGACAGATAGTCTATAATATTCCATAGGGGACGTTTGCTGCCAAGTGTAACGGTATTTGCACTTGGCAGGATATCCATTGATGTTTTGTTGTGATCATCCAACAGAAAACTGCCAATAAAAAGGTCACAAGTGCAAAACAGTCAACAAACCTCTGTAGGCCAAAAAGGAAGCAGTGTAACTTTTTGCCACCTAGGCCACAACTAGGCCTTTATAATTCTTTGGCGTACGTTGCCATTATCAGGGTTTCTGCTAGAAATTTTTTTGAGGGTACCATTTTCTTTGAAATCAACAAAAGCCCCAAGAAATCAAAGAAAATGGCCCTTTTCTGTTCCTTTGAGGGTACCAGCATAGTACCCTCTGGCGGAAACACTGAAGATGGACATGGTGACAATTTGTTTTCCTTTGTACGAAGCAATTAGCCCTACAACTGATTCACTGCGTCTGCCATTAAATGGATTACATTTTATGTGTACACAAACCTCCCTCCTCCTCACTCTTTGGGCCGTATTCATAAAGGATGTTTAAGACTTTTTTTGATGCATGTAACTTCGTCAAATGCATGGTGGAAGTGTGTGTATTTAGTGAAGTTACTCGCATCTAAGTCTTAAACACAGTTTATGAATACGGCCCTTTGTCTTCGGGGAGGGGGCTTTGAAGGGAGCTCCCAACAGGCTGGGCATCTTGGGATACCCCTACACTTGAAACGCCAAGATGATTCCAAGATCTAAATACGTTTATAAAATCTGTGGGTCCTACAATGGCAATATGTTGAAAATAACTGAAAAGCACCTACCTTTTCATCTAAAGCTTTATGGTGTTCAAATAATGACTTGAGAGCTTTCAGCACTTCCACCTCACTAGAGACACCTGCTGGTGACGATGCCTGCCGCTTGACGACTGTCATTCTGAGAGAACGTTCGTGTCGTGATACTAAACACTCCAGATGTTCCAACAGCAGCTGCAAGAAGAAGGAATGAAGACAGTTAGAACATGTCCTGAGATCTCTAGAAGTGATGCCGACCTGAGAGATGATCCAACAGCAGCTGCAAGAAGAAGCAATAAAGATACCTAGAACATGTCCCGAGACCTCTAGAAGTGATACTAACACGAGAGCTTGGGCAACTTTGGAGCAAAACCTTTGAAGGGTGATAGGTTTGTCCCTCTGGCTCATGATCAAGAAAGGGTAGAACTGCAACCCCCACCCCACCCCCTGGGACTAAATTCAGCTATACAGTAACTTCTTTCTTGATGTGACAATACACAGGTGCGGATCCAAGGGGCGTGCACAGGGGTGCTGCCCCCTTTTGGCCAACAAATCTGTAATATCGACTGCGGAATTCTGGAGTTTGGAGCAAATCTTTGAAATTCACAGCAGATTTCAATGTTTAGGAGCACAGGGCACCCCCTCTTTTCCCAAATCCTGGATCCGCCCCTGATACATGATGTAGCCTCATCACCATACAGGAGTACATGGCGTAATCTTAAAACCAAACTGAGATGCAGAGTTGCCGCGATGCCATGCAGTTGCCGAATTCGAATGAATATCAAATGATCAGGTACCGTATATCTCCACAGATGACCTCATCATGCAGCCACCCCATCCACTCCCTCGCCCCTATTTGAAAAACATTTCAGAGCCACCCAATGACAGGTTCAGGAAGAAGACATTTCTTGTCGATTTTGTCCGACCCAAAAAAGGAGAAGACATTTCTAATTCAGGTGATCAAACACCATTATAACACAACCACGCAAAAAATATCGCACAGTAACAACCTTTATGTTTATTTCCCGTCGAAAAGAAGACGGCGAATATTCATAATTAGCAACGCTTGTAATGAAGAGGACCGTCGGGAAAGCGATCCACACTTTCCCAGCTGGCCGTAATTGAAAATTGGAAATCTCGGCGAAAATTCACAGATGACACCGCTGATCAAAGTATATGGCAGGAAGTAATCACGTTGTCTGTCATCTTTACTGCGCTATTATCTGTTTGCTATATGAACCCTACAGACGTGTAATGAGCTTGGCGTCTTTATACGGATTTACGTCGATGGCGATGTTTTGTGATGTTTATATCGTGCCTTGGAGGTAGTGGAGAATTCGTCCAGCAGACGACACAATTAGAAGCTGTTGTTTGTGGATTGGTTCAGGCAGTAGATTATAGTAATTGAGTCCTCTTCTTCAAGAGGCATTTTTAAAGGTGAAGGAATGAAGCACACCAATTTGCAGAGGTTGCAAAATGGCCAAAGAAAAAATCTGCACTGATTCCTAAAGCATGGCGCACACTTGTGATTTTTCGAGAGATTTTCTAGGCGACCGGCCTTGCGACCACAGCAGCAACTGAACATATTTTTAGTTTTTTTAGTTTTTGTTGACTCCTTTGCGACAAATGCTTACTTGGAAGATCAGTGATGTCGCGGATGACATCACTGATCGACCTCAAAGGTAAGTATCGCATGCGACGTACATGTAGTAGTCACATCGGTAGTCGCCCCCATTTTAGTCGCACGTGTGCGCCTATGCTTAAAGTGGGCCATACACAATCAATATTATTGCACAATATGGGGCCCAAAATAGTGGCATGTGCTTCTGGCATGATGGATGAAAGAAAGATTGGCAATACCCTCACTTTAAGGCAGGGGGTTTTGCAGGGGTTTCAACAGTGGGTTTATCAGGGGTCATTATAAATTCATGCAGGGCCCCTGCAGAAGGAGGCCCCTGCAAGTGCAGGGGTATGTGGAGGGGCCTTTACAGGTGTCATTGCAGGGGGCTTTGCAGGGGATGAAATATGCAAATATACCCCTGCAGAAGCCCCTGTCCAAGCAGGGGTATTTGCAGGGGCCTGGGGAGGGGTNTGGCAATAACATTGCCCATTTTGGTCCTCATATTGTGCAATAATATTGAATGTGTATGGGCGGCTTAAAAGACAAGCAAGATCTTCTTCCACTTTAGTGTTTCACGCTCCACTTGTTTTCGGCAGTAAATATTTCTTACTTCGAATACCACTCAGTGAAGAGTGCCTTTGTCATCGAAAGTTCGATTTGGCATTTGATGCAATGTATACTCCCACCTCAGGGCTTATGAAGAGGAGTGAGACCAAAGCCCCGTGGTGGAAGGATGGATACAATGATGCTTCCCTCAGCCTCTTCTGCTTCCCTCAGCCTCTTCTCTTATCTGCGAGTGGTCTGGCTTATCACTGCAGGTTTTTAAAATTTCCTCTCTAAACCTCATCCTGTATCCCGTGTTCTTTTCCCCAAAACAAAATCAGATCGACGCCGTGGTTGAGACCCGTATCCGCCAGCGTATTGTCCATCCTGCTCACCGTCCTCGAAGTCAGCTGTCAGTGTCATACCCTACAAATTACAACATGCCCTGAGGGGCCTTCAAAACAAGCCTTATCGTCTCTGGAAGTTACCACAAACGTCCCAGAGCAGCTCGCAGCAACCAGGATGCTTGTGTTATCATTGAGAACAGACGCCGATACTAACTGGCCCTAGAGAGGGCATGGAATGATGGGTAGACTCTCAGCGACGAATACGTATCATCGGCGTTGAATGATTATCTGTGATTCCGTGTGGGTATGCCCTTTTACGAGCAGCGAATCATTGCGTGTGTCCAATGTGATGGATTCTCCCCTCAAAACTCTATAATCGTTCATCGGTATTGATTTTCATACTGCGTGCCCAGTTTGCAGGACGGGGGTGTGGGGGGGGGCTGTAAATCTGTCTTTACACAGGCTGGTAAATAAATGCCCTTGATCAGTTGAGCCTAGTGTGTTAACACCCCACAAATTGGCCGAAACAGAGCGGCAGAAAATCATAAGTTGCAGGAGAAATTATGTTATGTAATTCCTATTACTCAAATTATCTTAAGGTACCTCTGTATCAAATATGAGCATTGTAGGCCAATGTTTGCTCCGACTATAAAGGCAGCCATGCCACCCAACAAGAACAAAGTTTTTGAAGGCCACAAACGTTTTACGAAGTTAATTTGACATCAAATGGCCAACGAAATCTGTTGAGGATACCCCCCGACAAGGATGAAGGTCCACCGATATATAGAAGGAAATATTGAGCTGAATGGGTTTATTATCAGTTGGTAGACTATTGGATATTGTCAAGTCTAAGCCATTGGGAAATCTATTGGTAACGATAACATCTGCCAAATACAGATTTCGTATTATAAGTAAGCAGATGCTAGTGGGATATAGTTGGCCTATAAGATACGTATATAGACATATTGGTGGTTTGGAACTATTGACTCAGTCTGTCCAGACTCGATCCTGGCCAAAATTTGTAAGATCAAATTTCTGCCACTGAGAAGTGAAGTCTTCGGAAGGTACTCCCCATTGCACCTACTCCTATTTTGCCAAAACCCTAATCACTGAAATACCCATTTTCCTACATGTAGATTATTCTGCCTACATGTATGTTACATTTTGCCCACATTACCTTTTGCCTACGTTACATTTTACCCACTCCACATTTTGCCCACATAGCACTTTGTCTACTCCACATTTTGCCTACATTGCACTTCACCTACTCCACATTTTGCCTACATTGCATTTTACCTACTCCACATTTTGCCTAGGCCTACTTTACATTTCGCCTGAACACATTTCCCTACTCATGGTGAATTTCATATCAAAGTACTGCTATATCGTGTAATATTTTCCTATATTACATTTTGCCTACTCCACATTTACCTACTCCACATTTTGCCTACATTGCACTTTGCCTACTCCACGTTTTGCCGACACTGCATTTTGCCTTATCCCTACTCCACATTTTGCCTACATCGCATTTCACCTACTCCACATTTTGTCTACTTTACATTTCCCTACTCATGGTGATTTTCAATAGTACTAAACCTGAGTAATCAAACAGTCTATGACCAATATCAGCTATTCTCAACGTTCAACCAGGCATTGACACCAAGTCAATATTGCACCGAGATGCACCAGAACATCAGGCAGCGCTACCAATTATCAAAGCACTGCTATATCGTGTCATATTATGTCAGGTCGCGAACACAACCACTTATTCCATATCATATATAAATTCCATCTTTTGAAATTTTTATGAGAGCGGCGCTTAGAGCAGGTAGCAAAGCTGGGATTGCTGAATTAGCTCATTGATCTTAACACCGGTGGTGGAACTGCAACCATACGCGATATGCTAAACAGACATTAAGGTAGGTTTTTCTGAAATGTTACTCTAAGGCTATGGATTTTTTTCGTTCCCATGGTGATACGGAGAAGAGATCAGTAAAAACAAGTCCATTGTCTTTTTAATGGTGAAAATGTCAAGCAATCACATTACTCAAGATTTAATGATTTCATGTATACAGTTTGGCCTTTACGAGCCGCCAACCTATGAATGTGTCACACAGATAAAACAGGAGAGATGGGGATAGCCACTGGCCACTGGAGTTATGCTACGAATTGCAAAGGAAATACATGCAAATTAACCACATTTCGAGCCATTTTTTGACAAAAACTGGACAGGTGCGTTCGCACCAAAACCAGGTTCCACTGCATTTTCCGGTGTGGTTCCCTCAAACGAATGGGTTCAGCGCTATTTCAATGAAGCATCCACAAAGAAATCAACTGGGAAAACCTGTATGTTGCATTATTTCCAGTTGAAAATACTATTGCTCGCCACTGCAACATGACAGTTCGTACCCAGACAACTCGTGCCACGGCAATCATATAGGGCCATGGTACCTGGACCCCATCCAGACCTTGACAACTAGTGTACTCTGCACAACGACCGACCTTCCGCGCCATGTACCATCCACGTACCACATACGCGTACTGTGAGCGTACTGTCCGCATATCTTCCGCGGACGTCGCACTGCACCGTAGAAGGCACGCAATGAAGACGTAACATCATTTGCCCATTTGCCTCCACAAAAAAGACGCGTGCTGTGCCCATACCATACACAATGAAGTGCATCGTACCTTCTGCGTGAATGTACAAGGAAGGGTACACGGATAAAGGCAGGTCAATTGTGCTCCGTACTGTACCTGCTAGGACACCAAGTTGTTCGATTATGAACTGTCCTGGAACCACCACCTGCTGCATTTTTAGAATCATCCAGAGAAGATGGAGAATTTCGACTTCATGAATCACTTCACAAAGGAATACAATGTATATCGATATATCAGACAGATGCCATAAATTGAAATGATAGAACTGCTATTGTTTTTAAAACAAGGAACGAAGACAAAGAGACAATTTTGTCGCGCTCAAGAAACCTGCACGCGAGTTTTGAGATGAAGAGAAATACCTCCACCTTCTCACATGACAACATCGGATTTCACCTTTGCCAATAATTTGTGGCGGCAGGCGATCTGTGAGATCTGCTGACAACTCAGACACAACATTCTCTGTATACTATACAGTACAGCATCACTTTGGGTCAATTTATATGTCTGTGCTCGGTGGCTGGCCACTAAACTTCTAGTTGATGGGCCCGAGTTGGAATAGGTTACCTAAGTAGAACATGGCGTGTGGAATAAGCAATGGCGATCCGAACACTAGAACTGAGAATTCACTGAAAGTGAATTCATGACCACACCACAAATGTTTTGGCCAGAAGCTGGTTTGTTATGTTGACGTAAGATGGCGGTGTTCGAATGCTGTATATACGACGAACTGCCGAACGATCGATCAGGATGTAGGCCTACACAGGCACGACGTCGTGCCATGCATAGATCTCGTGTACCACGCACGGTTCTATTTATAGACTCCGATTCTATTTATAGACTACGGCGATCCCGATTTATTTAGCTGAAAAAGTTCATTATCGCAGCCAAAATTGAATGAAAGTGCACAGGAATCTTTTCATCGCGAGAGAACAATTAGATCTTTAGACTGAGCAAGTCAGATTTGACGTGCATGCCCTAGTTTGACCGAAAACGTGGAGGAGGGGAAAGTGGTAGAGAAAAATTTTGCGTCCTGCGAAAACAATACTGACCACACCACTGAGTGGTGGTGTGGTCATGAATATGCGCCGGATCTCCGTGAAGTCGGGCCATCACCATATGACAGTATGAATGAGTTCTCCTCTCCTTTGAAACTTTTCTGAAAGGATTCTCGTGGTCCTGTTCAAACAGAGACCATGACGTTTTTGACACCACTTCAACATCGTCAGCACTGTTAATGACACTTATAAGCTGACCCCTCATCGAGTCCTCCAGTAGTGTTTACTCTGTCATGTTGTTGGACGGGGAATCCTAGTAATAGTGACGTTTCCCAAATCTGACGAAACACGAAATGCATAATACGAAATTCAACTTAATTTCCAGGACCTAATGTATTTCTGGAGATGGTTGGTTCCACAAATGTCCCTGCTGTGAGTATGTCTTTTAGCATAGCATGTAAAGCCAGCCGCACACTGTAGCTATCTGCTGAGCAAAAAGTCATTGCTGAGCAGATAGCTTGTGTGTGCGTGTATTTACGTGCACACTGTAGCTATCTGCTGAGCAAATGATCTCAAATGACTTTTTGCTCAGCAGATAGCCCCAGTGTGCGGCAGGCTAAAGACCAAGAGAGTTGTGATGCATCTTGAATTTTAAAATTTCCACTTCGTATAGACCTACGAAGTGGAAATGAAAGATAAATTCCAAAGTTTACTATAAACCGTAACTCTATCGGTCTAACATCATATGCTAAAGACGCTCTTGCAGCAGGGATATTTGTGGTACCAACATCTCCTGAAATACATTACCGGGTACCTCATGGAAATGAAGTCCAATTTCGTATTTCGTACTTCATGTTTCGTCAGATTTGCGAAACCTCACTATTAAATAATATGTCATGTCGACTTACCCTTGTGTTGTTTCTTTCCGCCTTCAATTCCGAGATTTCTTCTTCTCGCTCCAGAAGCTGGTCCCGTACCTGGTTTAGTTCTTTGGTGAGATTGGCAAACTCCTGTAACGATAGAAAAACAAGGGTGTAAGTTGATGAAAAAACACAACCAGGTTTCCATACAAAAATCCCTTGGTGCAAAATTACACCAGGAGCTGACACAAAATAGCAGGATATCATAAAAGGCATTTTTTTGTAGATCTTTGCACCCGACAGGTAGCATCAACTTTCAGTTGCTAAAGACACTCGTGACTAACACTCGCAACCATCCCCATGTTTTGCAGTCTGACGTTTTCACATTCACGTTTTGCCATTTCTCAGCTATGCATTTTTAACATACGTGGAGTGGACATGGGTCCCAAAAGGCATGGAGATTTCAGAAAGTTGCAAGTACAATTGCCATGAGCATAGCAGAACCACCAATTTGAGGACACTTTGGATCGACAAATGATACCTTAACTAAGAGGTGACCAAATTACAGAGGTCAAACAGGGTTCTGCCCAGGACTGAACGAGTGCCGATCGGAAGGGGGAAATGTAGACTTGCTGAAATGCGATTTCCTGGCACCTGAGAGTCAAAATAATGAGCTCATTTGGCGTCAAAATGACCCCGATCCACTCTATTGCAACTTAGGCAGCCCGCCGTTGGTCAGAACTGTCAGGAAGCCCCACCGGAAGCACATTTGGTGAATGGGAACAGAAAGGAAATTCGGAAGTGTCCGTGGCGGGCATCTCTCGTGGCACACTTCGTCAGTTGTGATGGTTGGAAAATACTCTTTTTTGGCCGAGTGCCGGTCAGCATTTCTGCATCCTGGACAGGCCTGTCCGGTGCCAACCAGCAGCGGCAACCCTGGTCAAAGATTAAAGATGAACTTTGCTTTCCTTAAAAGAGTGGTATCCAACTGGTGGATGTGTCCACCAAGGAACGTTTCACTATTTGCATTAGCCACCGATGATAAATGGTCCAGTATCAAAGCTGCATATCAGAACTCCATGAATGGACACAAAAGCCGACATGTCCAAGCTGAGAGCTCCAGTGGCAGCACACACGCTTGCCTATCGCTCATCTCTTGAGGGAATACCACAGATCTTTCCGATCTCCCTCCATGGGGATTGAAAGACCGCCACAACCACAAGAAACGCACCAACAGATAGGAAACTTGACCACGACACTGATTATGGTGACTTTTGTGGCTGATAATGTGATTCCAAAGAAAACGTCTTTATGGCGTGTTGGAATCCTGTGGGGAAAAGGTTACTGAAGACGGCAGCAAGGTGTGTAAATTACTGGCACAAGTTTCAGGTTTCTGTTTAAAAGATGGTCTACACTGTCAGACTTCTGTCTGGCTGACAAATTGATTTTTTTTTAAAGCAACTTTCTGGACTTCTCTGATGCGCAGCAGACCGCCCTATCACTGTCAGCTCATGGACACTGAGTGGACTGAGATTTTTTGATAAGCAGTCTACCTTCAGATCATGGACTTCAAACACTGACTGGATCTGGCTGAGAATGTCTGATATGCAGTCTAACTTCAGATCATGGACTTCAAACATTGACTGACTGAACCTGGCTGAGAATGTCTGATATGCAGTCTAACTTCAGATCATGGATTTCAAACATTGACTGGACCTGGCTGAGAATGTCTGATATGCAGTCTAACTTCAGATCATGGACTTCAAACATTGACTGACTGAACCTGGCTGAGAATGTCTGATATGCAGTCTAACTTCAGATCATGGACTTCACCCACTGACTGGAAGACTCGGCTTAGAATGTCTGATATGCAGCATACCTTCAGATCATGGACTTCAGCCACTGACTGGACTTGGCTGAGAATGTCTGACATGCAGGAATGGCTGACATGCAGTCCAGTCTATCATACAGGTCATGGATTTCAGACATGGTCCGTCCAACTTCTCTGAGAAAGTCTGATGAGCAGTCCTCCTTGTTTTTTTCAGACACCTGTCTTCGCTAGACAGAAAATTTCTGTAGTCTAGACAGCATAGACAGGCTTTAATGGAATTTGTCTGACCAACATCCACGTGATCAAAGTAAAACAGATCACAATGCTTTATAGAACCTATTAGAAATAGCGAATTGTTGGGGTTTCCAAGTCTATTTCACTGCCTCTGGCAGAGGATGCTAATGGACCCTACCAGTCCCCAGGCAAAACTATTTCATTTTATGGTTCATGGACAAAAGTATGAGAAACTTGATTGGAATAGTAAGTTCAGTGCTCTGAAAGTTGCCTCCATTAGACAACTGTGCTTTTTTATGTCATCTGAGCCGTAACTGGTGGAAATGACAGAAATTTCATTCCATCGCCCGAACTTAGCAGTCTCATTGTGCCCCGTGGAAGGCAGAGAGGACAACATCAAGTTATGGAACATCTCACCGTGATGAAATGAAATGAGACAGGAAGTTGACCAAATTTCAAACAACTAAGCAACACCCGTTCTGTGGGGGAACTCGGTGGTCGCGCCATCAGAAGCGCTCGAGTGATGTAATGAAGTCATTCCTTCGCACATGATGTTGCCGACGTCACAGATGACGCAACGGAAATCTCAATGACGTCGTGACATCAAAAGGTGTAAACAGCATTGTTATTTTCGTTAATATCTTGATATTTCGAAAACAATAAGTCATCTCAAAATTCGGGCTTTATCAGGACACTTCCCAGGTCTGTCTGCATGTGCATAGCAAGTTTGGGGGCAGTCCGTTCGTCCGTCTTAGAGAAAATCACGAACGAACGAACAAACAAACAAACACACAAACAAACTCTTCTCAAATTTTAGTATGATGTGATGTGAGAGAAGAGGAAAGCAAATCTGATGTCACTGTCTGCCACCAGTTGAAACTGAACGAAATTGCCGTTTTCATGTCCTTGGATGCAAACCTTATAAGTGTAATACCAATGACTACTCAACAACAGCACCAAAGCAAATTGGCGTGCAACCTGTTGAATATTAAAGCTGCACAAATCATTCACGAAATCGGTTAAGATTTATTTTCCTGAGCGTATTAGTTAACACATCCTTGTTCTATATTACCTCGAGATTTTCATATTGTCCTCGTTTTGTGCTTAATGGAGATGTCATCTTCAGATGCATTTCGCCGTGATGTATTATTGGTAATTCATGTTTATCAATGAGCCAGGTGGCTGGAGGGGTGCGGCGCAGCACACAAAAGAGATAGTTCTTAAAAGCCAGTCAGATAGTGAGGTGATTTCTCACTGCTTACCGCCGATTTTAGTTACGGTTATGTGTCTGGCTTCTGACCTCTCTATTATTAGCTAATGTTTTCCACAAAAAAATACTTTTTGCTTTATTGCACATCTCTTCCAAATAATATTCTGCATTCTCCGTATTCTCTGATGACATAAAACCCTTGCGTGTGAATGCTACGAACTGGCAGCAATCGAAGTAGAACTTGGGCCAGATCATGTTGTGAATTTTGAGAAATTCTTGTAGCCAACTTTGCCAACTGGTCAGACTCACAGTCAAGTGGTTCGGGTCTCCGACTAGCGGTCAGAGGGTCCCGGGTTCGAATCCCACTGGGCGTGAGACTTTGAGCAAGTCTCTTTGCCTTACTGGCCTCTCTCCACCCATGTGTATAAATGGGTACGGTAGGAAATGCTCATATTGCAGCACTGAATGAGCAGCTCATCTGAGTTCTCCTGAAAGGTTTCAGGATAGACTGGGGTAAAGTGTAAAGTCGGATGACACCTCTACTGTACTGTTGTTGATATCAGAATATAAACCCAAACATTAACTTTAAATTTTAGCAAAATGGGAAAATTTTGTTGCAAACTGCGACAAAATAACGGCAACTTTTTTAACCATGACTTTATTTACTGGAGCCTACACAGAGCTGCTGATGCAGAAAAAGATATACGGAGAGTTAAGCATCAGTGATCCAATCTTTGGTTGGTATCAACGCATTAAGCAACATTTTGTATCTGCTCCCGACTAGAACTTGCCAAAAAAGTCTCCCACGACTGACACAGAGATGACATCAACGTGAATGGTTCAACGCTCAAACCAGTTCATGTACCATCCGGTCCATTGCTGGTGCGTCTGCTTGACTACTCGCCATCGATCGAGCTCCGATGTCACCAGGTGGTTGTTACAACTCTACCCATCTATCTGACTAGCGAACCACGAGCGGATGAATCGGTAAAACGCGGTTGACGGCATCGGACTCGCCGCACTGACAATGCAGGAAGCCGTACGTAACCAGATTGCTTCGAGATACATCCTTCGTTTCTCGGGATTCCAACATTGTCATTGACAAGTTTGATGACGGAAGATTTCATCTGTTGCCAAGTTTTACACAATAGGCAAAGATTGATAGCGAAACAATTGCAAGAAGACTTCTCACAAACTTTCCATGTAACGGCAACTGATTTTTAATTTTTAATTTTTCCATCGCTTTGTTAAGTTTCCAGTTATGTTCGTTCGCAACACTTGTTGGGTTTGTTGAACCGAACTGATGGAAGTGACATTTCCTGGTATGTGTTCACAAAAATTTACTTCACACACTTCACCAGTTGGGTTGGCATTTGCTGATTTTCAACCCTGGCCGCAGGGCTCCCTGCTTTCGCCGATCAAGTTCTGCCATTGAAAGTAACGCCGAATCGGTTAATGTCGTCCTGGGTATAACATAAATATACAGGTTCAATGTCGTCGTACAAAACTATACCCTGGGTATAGTTCGATCTACAAAAGTATACCCAGGATTGGATACAGCACCTGAAGACGAGATTGTTCTCGCAAATGTCACATGACCACAAGCATGACAAGTCGAAAAACATGTTTTCAATTCACGCATTTGTCACGAACATGCCACACAGGTATTCGACAGAAGTACCAATTGCGCGCGGTCCTGTTGATCACGCGAGATCCGTTCCTAACTCGTAACTAGGTTCAAAACTACGGTACTGGGTATACATTTGTAGATCGAACCATACCCAGGGTATAGTTTTGTGGACGACATTGAACCTGGGTGTATTTCGGTTATTCCCAGGACGACAATAACCGATTCGGCGAAAGTACATGTAAACTGTGGACCAAACATATCAGAATTGCTTGAATCCCGTAAGGCACTGCCATATCACAGTCGCTGTCCATTTACCAGCAAACTGTACCAGCAAGTCCTACTCACTTCAAGTCAACAGAAAAGTGTTAAAAGCAATTATTTCGAATTCTTCCCGCGGTATCTCCATGTCGTACTAGCAAACCACTTGAAGTGAACTAACATCAAGTCTGTGAGAAACCGACTCCAAGCCCCAGCTGTCGGCAGCAGAAATTATTCGGTTGATTTCGCTAATTTAGGCTAACTCGGGAGAAAAAAATCATTAGCATATTGTCTGGGAAATTAGCATCACCCCTTGGGGGACTGGATTTGATGCAACGGTGTATCGGCAATTACATTTGTTAACCTCCCCATCTTTATGCCCTATAGTAGACATTCTTGCAAGAGGGTTGTCAATGCAATTTCTAAGAACGCATTTGTTTCAGCAGCACTGCATGTGCATGTCACGGAGTAGAGGATATAAGGTATTGAAAGCGGCCCTATGTAGTATAATCTGGCTCTAGATGAAATTGTCCGGTACAAATTGTTCAACGTGTCCTGGTAACTGGAAAATCGTCTGGGCATCCGTTGTCCCGGTGTAACATTTTTCAGTGTGGCCATTTTTCTGTGTGACTCCATTGTTTGGAACACACTTGGAAATAGACTCACTGGGTGTATTCGAATCCTTGTTCTTGACAACACTCGTGCTGACCCAGTTCATGTAGATGTTGACCCAGCTCGAGAACGGCAGTCTCAAATGCTAAGAACGCAACCCGAGTCGGACCAAGAACGTGTTCTTCTCAACCCTTCGCTGAGTGGGGAGTGAGAAGAACATGTTCTTGGCCTGACTCCGGTTGCGTTCTCAGCATTCAATCCTGCCGTTCACGAGTTGAGTCAACAACTACATGAACTAGGCCAGCACAAGTGTGGTCAAGAACGAGGATTCGAATACAGCCACCGTTTCTCTGTGTGCCGCTCACTCTAACGCAGTAATCCAGCTGGAAAGGTCTTCCTAGTCCACTGAACTGCATTCAGCATCTTCCTCAAAGGCATCCATCTTATATCTACTTCTAGAGCCCGAGGCAGGTCCTCACCAAAAAGCATGTTTACAACCCACCTTCTTTGACCTTTCAACAGCCTCTTCTAATGCCAAGCTCTGATCAAACAATGCCCATTAATGATTTTTCTCCGCCCTGAAGTTTGAGGAAGAGATCACATCCATCTTAAGATGTACCCTCAAAGATGTCGAGGGCAGGTTTAGCTTTTGTTAATTGACCCTAGGATTGTCAGGCTGACTAGACAAGAATCACTCAGAATGATGGTCCTCAACATTCGCAGTGGGAAGTTGCAGTACAATAAGGTAACATGTGGGTGATTGAACAAGCCCTATTTCTGATCAGGGGACATATTCACAAACGCCACGCAAAATTAGCGGGCACGCAAAGTCCTCGCAAGCATTCAAAGTTGCTCATGCACACGACGATTTTCAAAGGATGCGAGGTGACTGCGTGCCCACTATTAACTTTGCGAAGCGTTTATGAATATGGCCCCTGGCCAACTAGGGCATACCCTGACTTCTGTGCAGTAGGCCAACGTTGCACAATTGACCTACCTTCCGCAACGCGTACCATCCACATACCACATGTAGCGTCATGCGCGTACCGTCCTCGTACCTTCCGCGGGTGTCGCGCAGCACCTTGGAAGGCACGCAGTGAAGACGTAATGTCATTCGCACGGAGGTCATGTGGAAAAGATGCGTGACGTGCCCGTACCATACGCAGTGAAGTGGAAAGTACCTTCCGCAGTGACGTAGGCGGAAGGTATCCGGATGAGGGTAGGTCAATTGTGCTCCGTACTGTTGAGCCATGCATGGGCTATCAGGGCAGAGCATACCCTGACTTCTGTCGTGTCCACTCCAAACATAATCCATTCATTCATGTGGTGACATTTGCATGTGCCCAGTTCCTTCCCGACTCCTGTGTCTCGTAATTATATACTGCACCATATGAAACTTTCATTTAACACCTCAACCCTACCTACATTCCTAGGGCAGGGTTATACTAATTACGAGAGCACTATGACATATACAGCCATGGCAACAAAAGCTGTACCACACACGATATCCCGCCTCTATCACATTCAATACCTCTAAGCCATACGATAGCTGCAACTTGGTACAACAGCCATCAAACCTATACAATTCAGAAGGTCTACCTCCAGGTAATCAGAGCACAATGATGCCTTTATTTCTCATATATCAGCGTAGGCTGACGACTGTAAGAAGCCACAGAAAGTTTTCCCACATTTCACAACTGTTTTTATCGGCTGAACTTCTTTCCTTTTGGGAAGCTGTTGAAGATATTCCAACGGCAGTCAAAGAGGCAAAGCTGGCGACTTCTGCATTCGTAAAGCCAGCAGTACACCGGGGGATATCGCAAGCGATCTACCGGTCATCGCCACCGATCTTGCAGCCACCGCACACTAGGCGATATTGTTACTGGTATTGTTTGATGGGGTGAGCATCCTGAAGATTCCATGCATCGCTGTCCAGTGCACACCTGACTCAACAGCCACGTTTGCTCGGTGGTGAGCGGATCGCTGGCGCAGCCACCACACACTAGGCGATATTGTTTTTGGTACTGTTTGATAGTGGGTGAGCATCCTGAAGACAAGATTCCATGTATCGCTGCCCAGCGCACACCTCGCTCAACAGCCGAGTTTGCTTGGTGGCGAACGGATCGCTGGCGGTATC
>NMRB01000164.1:20113-35212 GCA_002633025.1 Notospermus geniculatus
AACTGTCGAATTCCTGTCGAGTAATTTCAACGTAAACGTCGCATTCCTGGCGAGCCGGTGAGCCGCTGTCGAATGCGTGTCGTCCGACGACAGAAATTCGTCACGAAACCCATGTGCGATTTCACAACCTCGCTTCTAGGACAGTTGTGCATGTACTATGTGGTGGAGTAGTCGGAACGTCTGACTCGTATTGCTATTTTTAGCATCTGATGGACGCAATACAGATGTTGCGACCGTCAGTTCTGCAAACGAGCAACAGGTGAGTTGTGACAGTACGGTGGTTAACCTGCCGGGAACGAGGATGACAGAGGAGAAAATGGCTGCAAGAAGGTACAAATGTAGGCGGGGCCAAACCGGCTGAGAGATTATTCAGGGATTTCTTTCTCAAATACTTAATAAATAAGTGTTCATGTGCATGATTCTCAAAATGAATGTATTTGGAGTTGTTCTGTAGTGTAGGCCTAGTCTAGAAGCCTACATATATTGATTAAACATCGAAAAACACAGGAAGACGCCGCTGCTTTTCGGTGCTTGTGTAGCCGTTGCAGGCTTTCTGTATCCTTTGGTCACAGGACCCCCCCCCCCACAATGTGTGTCGAATTCCTGGCGTCCTCAACAAACTGATGTCGAAAAAAAGGTGAGGTCCTAGGGGTTGAAGAAAAAAGCAGTGTCGAATTCCTGGCGAAAGTGCTGGTGGTTCTGGGTGAACTGGTGTCGAGTTCCTGGCGAACAGTTTCCCTTCAAGTGTCGAATAAGTGTCGAATGTCTGAACGGGGGGGGGTTCAGACTTCTCATTGACCGGTGCATCACAGTCTTCGGATGGGACGTCCTGCCATGCTGAAAGTGTCGTGGTTGAACTGTCCCTCATACAGTTATTTGACTGATACATGTATAACGGCTGATATTCATAAAAGCTAGCAAATGCTTTTACTTCAGGTTTTGTAGTAACATTGAACCTCGCTGTACAAATCTTAAGTGAAAGCATTTGCTAACTTTTATTTATACCAGCCAATAGCTGGACCATGACCAGGTGTGACAAAAATCAACGCCCTAGGAATGCAAGTCCGCCCAACAATAGCCCTCTATTGTAAGGTTATATTCGAATGGTCGTGGTCTCTCTAGCCAAATATTCTAATCTCTCGCTGAACAATATGACCTGACTTTGATTCCAGGGGACTTTGATACCTGTCACACCGGTATACTGTCCTCCAAAATTGGTTCTGCAATAGCCATGTAGGCCTACCATATACCTTTGGTCAGTCAGCATAACAATCACAGAATGGAACCATTCAAAGTGAATTTAGGCCAACGAATTACGACACAGAACCACATCATCTCCTTATTGTTATGTCGCATGAATGTCATAAGTAGTGCCAGGTTACAAGTACTTGTTCGCAAAGGGCTGTTATTATTCCAGGTCAGCGCAATGAGACATAGGCCCTGCCTGAAAGGGGATATTGTTATGTTACATAATATTACCCCCGGACAGTACAGGTCCCAAGACAGTCCCGAATAAGCAACAACTCTAATAAGAAGGTTTTTATTTCAATCAGGATTACTTCAGTCTGGTATCCGTGCGACAGCAACTTCAACTTTGTTGTGAGCATAGCTATGCATAATAACTATGTAATGATGCCATTGCCAAATGTATCCATTGCCTACCAAAAAAGCTGTCGGTTTTCATGTGAACTCGGCGATGACAAAATTACGCTGGCCAAGCTCACGTCAATCATTATTCATTGGCTCAATCTGGCGTATTGTGTACGAGTGACACAAGGCCTTTGAGCCTTTCCAGTCATCCAACGTTCGTCCACTGACAATGCCTTACCTCACTGCTAATAATCATGTGAGCCAACAAGCGGATTGGGGTGGATCCTAATCAACCCGTCATGAGCAACACACGCTGAAAGGGTAGATGTCGTTCTGGGTATATACGAAGATTACCCAGGATCTCAATCTTCACTAAACCAATACCCCGGGTGTACTTTCGGTAGCCGAACATCACCCAGCATCGTAGTATGACACCTGGATTCGAGATTGTCTCGCCCGTGGTCACGTGACCGCCTGAAGAACGTCATGAACAGCTACACTCAACAAGTACCGCGGCGCGAGACCGCGAGTTCTTTCCACGGGATTTCTAAATAGGACTCGTTCCTAGGAAGAGATTGCGGAAGCTGGGTGATGTTCGGCTACCAAAACTACACCCAGGGTATTGTTTTAGTGAAGATTGATATCCTGGGTAATCTTTGTATATAAAGTGCTTTTCAGAATGCCCAGTCATTTTTGCACTCATTTTACCTTGCAATGGATTCTAACCACAAGCCACAAATTGACCAGTCACGTGTGCATGCCAATAAACAGCTGACCGACTTCTTATAAGGACCTTGTTCAGGTCTATACTCTGATTCAAGATAATCATGCAATCATGCACACTTGACTGGCCCATTTGTGGTTTGTGGTTAGGTTCCATTGCAAGGTAAAATGAGTGCAAAAATGACTGGACATTCTGAAAAGCACTTTACCCAGGACGACATTTACCCTTTCAGCGCAACACACTGCCACTGCGCGAGGTGAGTTTGGACATGAGAAATTGATTCTACCTTTGACTGCCGGCCCTTCGCCGACCAACTAATGGGCATGCGCAAGACCTACTGGGCATGCGCAGCTTAGTCCATAGGCCTATAATGCTACATGTTTCGGTGTGAATAGCGGACAATAGAGGGCCCCGAAAGGCCAACGCGAGCGCCAAACACATCGTTCGATACCACAAAAAGAGCACCGAACAAAAAGATGGACGTTCGCGTCGGCGTTTCGGGGGCTTTGCGAAAACTCCGTGTTGTTGAAGTTATGTCCTGGAAACGATGAATAACTGAGAATACGTTTTCGCAGGTCACCATTGAATACCCACACCAGGGGAGAAACTGGTGGGTGCTTTCAACTGAAATATTGAATTATAAGAACTGTTTTCAGAGAGTACGTGTATTGATCAAACATCAAAATTAATAGGTCTACATCGTGCGGAAGTCGGCCATCACAGGTCAGAAGGGGTGAACAAACCTTGGGCCTCGTGCATTGTACAGACGGTAAGCACAAGAGCCAACTGTACAAATGCACCGGGCCCCCTAGGCCGATGTTAATGTTTACCACTTCTGAGTCGTGGCCGAAATTCGCAGGATGTCAATTGAAAGAATTAACTTCCAAATTCAAGTGCTGTGGGACGCAGCGATAACCCAGATATTACTGAGTCATTAGGCCATACATCCTTAAACAATTAGCCTAAATATGCTACAGATGGATGGACGAGACAATTCTTCTTACCCATTGAAAGCAGTTTTTGTGGAAAGCAACCAATTGCTTAGCTGTGGGGATGTTTTCTACGCAAGAATGAGGTCATTGCGTCGTGCAACTTACTGCTCTGATCAAACATGTTTGCCTTTTTTCCTCATTGCACGTCCCTTATGAAAATCTTCATTTTACCCATGATGGTAACTTCGAACGGTAAAGGACAGTTTACCATGGTATAATTGGCTTTCACCATGGTAAAACTTCTTTTATCGTTCGAAATTACCATTCACCATGCTAAAATGAAGAATATGTTTTTATAAGGGGTGGTGTTAAGACGCGTTGCTTTTTACCGCGTTCGGCGCAATCGCATCGCCTCGTGCGTGCGATAAAAAGCAAACATGAGCTAAAAGTGTGGAGCGCCGTACTAGCACCGCACGGCGTCGCTGCAAGCGTTGTGAACGAAATTTGTTTTTTCTAACGCTATTTCAGGTTACTTCTGGCATGAAAATAACCCGTTTGTTTTGGTCACCCGACAGTAAGTTTACATCATCTTGTTGTAGATGAAAATTTACCTAATTTTCATTGTTTTTTTCCTTAAAATGGCGAAATGTGATACCGATAAATGCATACGTTTTGTCTCGCTATTCCTGTAAAAAAATGTACAGGTCACTTTTTCATGACACAACATAACATTTCAAATTGCCCAATGATGTCAATGTGGCATCAGACGGATTCTAGTACAGGGGACCTTGAAGTTATAGAAAATGCAAAAAATAGCGTCCGGACCATATTGGAACCTTACGTCAGAAAATCGGGTTTGGCAAACGGACTATGTCGGGATAAACAAAAATTCGCCGTCCTCATTGCCTCGTGCCGCGGGATTAACATGCTACTAATTATTACTTACTTATACACATGTTGCCTGTTCCCTTGGTGCCAATCTGACAGGTGTTCACTGGAGGAGGTTGTGCAGCTGGCAGTACCTGTACCTCTGGCTTGGGGACACCAATGTTTACATTACCACCGGCACCTGAATACAGAACAGTTCGCAGAGATCAATACAAAAATTTATATATTCCCTCTGGAATCGAGGTCAGTTATATTTTCGACGATTCATTAAGAGCCATATTCTGAGAGAGTGGCACTTTTTAGACACTTTTTAGCTCAGCTGACCAAAGGTCAGCGGAGCTAGTCATATGTATACTGAGAGGCGTCCGTCTGTGTGTCTGTGTGTCGTCCGTTAAACTGGCACGTTTCACAACCGCATGGCCCAGCGACATGAAAGTTGGTGGAGCTGTAGACCCTAGGGAGGGCTCGAAACAGAACCAAAAATTTTTGCGATTTGACCTACATAATGCCCTCCAGGGGGCATTTTGCGCAAAATGAAATGTCTCAATATCTCAGCCCCTATGATAAATATGTCGACCAAAAGTGATGGATTAGATAGGTTGATACTTTCTACATCCGTTCAAAGGGAAAATGATGTTACATCTGTCCACCAGGGGGTGCTATTCAACAAAATCAAAAACAGGGGTATTTGAATTTCCCGCCCTTCAAAGTTCTCTGTAACTGGTGTCCTGTCCACCTATATGTAGCCAGTGGTACACTGAGACTGGACTGATACTATGTTGAACCTTAGCTGAGAAAATGGCCACTGTGCTTTTCATCACTTGAGAACTTCAACATGCTTTTATATCGTGACTATCTTTCATCAGGTAAGGTGACAAACTCATTCTTTTAAGTGGGGCAACAGTCTCAATGCCTAATTGGTAACTTAGGTCATTCAAATAGGTAAATTTGAACAGTCTATGGAGCATGCATTGACACAAGATGATGATCAACCTCGTCACCATGAATTACAGTAGTGCTAGCTGTGGTCTCACTAACCACTGGGGACATCCAGGCTACTAAGTGGCTTATACCTTGTTGGAGCGATGATGTTATTCGTATCATCATCTTCTAATGCTTGTAGGGCTCACAATATCATCATGACATATATAACTGATACATTGTCTGAAGTCAAGGCCTCAGCCTGTTCCAGTTTCTTTTCTCAGGTGACAAAATTGACATGACCACAGAGGCTGTCTCAGAAGTAGGCTACCAGTAGGCCTATTGTCTACTAGACCAATAGTAGTGGGATTTATTTAGTAATCCTAGGCCTATTGGTACAAAATGCCAGAGGCATTTTCTTTTGGGATTTTTAAATAGAAATGTTGCTCACCTCATCCACCACTAGTAAGGTCATCTGGACTTGTTCCCATCTTTTATAGCCCCTTACCACCCATTATTTACCACTCAATGGGTGTCAAAAGATATCAATTCATCAAAAATTAATTGCAGGCCTGTTATCTGATGTTAACCCTCCTCACCCAGTAGGTCTAATACGATATCTATCTCCATTCATAATTAAATGATTATTAACCCCCTTCCCACCTAAATGGGTCCTGAGATATGTCTGATATGATACAACATCATGATTCACGAACTAACCCCTTCCCACCCAGTGGGGCAATACAACATCTATCTCCATTCACCGAGAGATATTGACCTCTTCCTACCCAAGTGGTCTAACATTAAGATACCCCTTTCGATTCACAAAGTGATACCCCTTTCCGCTGATTTCCACGAGGAATGCTATATTTGCTTGTGAACCATTAAAAAGGCGCACTGTTGTATCTCATTTCGCCTGTTTCAACCTCTTGAGTTGGCAGGTCATAGTCAGCTGAGCGCAAGGCCCATGGGCCTCTTGTTGGAGTTGACATCTCAGAATTCAATGAAAATTGGCAACAAGTTTATAGCAATATACGCCCGTCGCTTTGTATTCCGATACTAATTTGGAATGTGGCAAATCATAAGTTATCCCTCTATAACACATTTATGCAAGGTATGAAGTTGCTGGATGAAATATTGACGAAACGTATCAAGTTCATAACTGTTGCTACACGTTGGGCTCTGTTACCTTGAATGAAATGGTCCATGGAACATGTACTCACCGGGTTTGACATAATAGTCTAATGACAAAGGGAGGTACATATCAGTCATGAGCAATCTCGGTCAAGTCATTCTTGAGTAAGACTTTGATGATTCAGGGGCCACCTGGCGGCCATATTGGATGTCTGATCGGGCCGGAACTTCACATTCACATAAAGGTCATCTGCAGGGGGCCACATAGCATATTGGAGCGCTTTGGGTCAAGTCGTTCCTGACTTTGACGATTTTCGGGTTACGCTACCTGGGGGCCATATTGGATGTCCGATTGGGTCGGAACTTCATATGCACCTAAAGGTCATCTGCAGAGGGCCACATAGCACATTGGAGCACTTTGGGCAAGTCGTCCCTGAGTTACAGCACTTTGACGATTTTCGGGTTACGCCACCTGGCGGCCATATTGGATGTCCGATCGGGCGGGAACTTCACATGCACATAAAGGTCATCTGCTGGGGGCCACATAGCACATTGGAGCACTTTGGGTTAAGTCATTCCTGAGTAACAAACAGCACTTTGATGATTTTGGGGTTATGCCACCTGGTGGCCATGTTAGAAGTCAAATCAGGCTAAAATTTGACATGCGTGTAAAGGTCATCTAGAGGGAGGTAACTATCAAATTTGAGCACTCTACGTCAAGTCGTTTCCGAGTAATAGCACTTACTTGATTTTAAGGTTACGCCACCTGGCGGCCATATTGGATGTCCAATCAGGCCGAAACTTGGTATTTTTTAAAGGTACCCCTCTCGGGTATGTTAACGCAGATCTAGGTCAAGATGCAGTTGCATTGTGATGATCTCTATGGGCCGTATTCTAGAACGTTCCTTAACATTAAGGGTCGCCGGGAAGTGATACGGTAATCAACAAGTGTAGTGACCTTGTCATGAATGCTGTTAACCCATTTAGGCCTATAGAGTGTTGGGGTAGTTTGATTGCAAGGTTGTTTGTGCCTTGCGGCTTGGGTTCGAATGGTGCTTGCGGTGGGCAGGGTTTGGGGTTTTTCTTTGATAATCATAATTTTCAGATGATTTGGTGTGTGTCCTGAACGGTTAGGGGTGGCGCATTTAATGTTTCACTTCTTCCAATGAGTCAGACTATAATTGAAGTCGTGGGTTCGCACTGTAGGGTAAAATGAAGGATCTTCATCAGGCATATCTATGGTTTCAGTGAATCGCCTCAAAAAAAACGTATTATGTTATAATAAAAAAGTATGCTGCGGTTCATTTAAAATGTTGAATCAACAATTCCATTGTGATTTTACCAAGACTTACGAAGAGACGGAGGCAGAACACATGTAGTAGTTAGTACTAGTACCGTACTACGCTATTCACACTGCTCGAAGAAAAAAAGTTTGTATACACACAATGTCGACTATAGACTGTATGTACAGGATGCTTAGTTGACCTGGAAGCCAGACTCACTAATTGGTGGCATGTGTTTCGGTTTTGAGAAGTACTTTTCTTAGGTCAGATAGTGAAAGCGGAAGTAGGTCACTCGATTTGAGTAAGGCAAACTTAGGTTGGAATAAACCGACCCCAATTTTCTGTTAACATACCCGAGCTCCAATGCATGTTTATGCAAGATATGAAGTCGCTTTCTGTGGCAGGTTCGTAACTTTTGTCGAACTTTGACCTCTGTGAACTTGAAAAGTAGGTCAAATCAAAAACCCGTTATGTCACCAAGAATATATAAGTACCAAGAATGTACAACTTAGTAATCAATCAAAAGGGTGGGCATTAAGTTACTTTTTCTTATAATAGAGGGCGTACGGTAATTATAGGCCTTCTAATTAAATAACCAATGTTTAGATTTAACGGTTGTTGACTGAATTGTATTATTTAGAATATCGTCAATATTCTTATGTAAAGTTACAGACATATTACTGGCATACAATTTTTTTTTGATTTTGGTGAAACCATGGATTTGTTGTTTAGGTCAGAGTGCCCGACCCTGAGATCAAGTACGATATCAGTTTATCGAAAATATGGTCCATTCAAAACTGCAGCTCTGTAGCTCGGTTATTTCTGAGTGCATATAACTGCGGGAGGTGTCATTTTGTTCGTAATGATCTTCTCTACACAATAATCCTTCACAAATTAAGATCACTTCGGTTACACTTCGGTTACAGGGTCTCCAGAGGCAAATTAGTAAACTCACTTTTGGCACATACTTGGAGTTGTACATTCTTGGTACTTACATATTCTTGATGTTATGTATCCTTTTTAGATACACCTATGATAAAAATTTGGAAAATATCTAGTCATTAGTTCAGGAGTTATTGCACTTTTTGTGTTTTCGGTTTCCGCCACCTGGTGGCTAAGCCGTGAGTCGAAAATAGCCGGAAATCGAACTCAACCTCACCAGTCTCCTGTTCTTACTACCATAAAAAATGAGACTGATATCTCAAGCGATTCTTGAGTTATTGCTCGGACGCACGACACACGACGCACGACAGGCCCATAACATAATACCGCCCGTCTGCGGCGGGCGTATAAAAAGTTGCCAATGCATGTTTAACGGAAAATCCCAATGTCTCAGGTCCTAGTTTTGATCGGTTTGGCTACAGCGCCACCTGAAAGTTAAAACGTCAGGCCTCAAACTAAGCATTTTAAAGAAAATAGACCCATTTTGACTGGAATACTGGGTAAAATTCTTTAAGTGCCACTGAAGTTAAAGCAAATGGCTCGCGGGGTTTGTTGACAGTTGTTTGTTGACATGTCCTCAAATCAAGCGCCGTTCTCAGAAAAAGCCGAAAGAATGATTTTAGTTTAATGCGAAATGCATTAGACAGCCAAATTTCGGAGGCGTATTCTGCAAAATCTGCCACTTCGAAATCAATGTGAATAGTACAAAATGTACATTTTGACCGGCTGAGTTTGAAAATGTCATTAACCCATTTTAACAAATTTTTAATGGAACCTCGTCCCCAGGTGCACGTTCGCATATTTGCACAGGTTTTGCCTATGACTGGAGCACGGCTTTGCCTGGAGACTAGGTTCACTCTCTATGGGAGGTACCACCAAAAATCAAAACAAACCCCGCGAGCCATTCGCTTTAAGTTGGTTTCTGATAGTAGGATACCTGAATTTTCAAAATGCCGAAGCGCCACTTGGTTGTCATGCTGGTGACGAGTGCTGTGACCAGAAAATGTTGCGGAAGTGGAAATTTTGTTTTAACAAATTGAGGCCCTTGTGAAATTTTTAACAGAACAGTGCCAAGTTCAATTTACTTGTATCTTTGTTAGACATGAAGGAAACGAAAGTATAGAAGGAAAAGAAGTATAGTGTGCTATTTTCTCCGGCACGGTTTTGGTTAATTGAGATATTTGCCACCAAAGAGTGGTCCAGGCCATTTTTGCCCCTTTTGACAGTGGATTTCCTCAGTTAACCAGTTTTGGACCTTGCACTCAGAGGCAGCTTTACCTCCATTTATCTCCATTCTGGAATGAGATTCCATGTTTCTGATAGTTCTACATGAAAGACCATATAGGTGCTACACAACATGGGCCCATTATTTCAGTGGAAGCTCAATGCAGTTTTACACCAGCGCCACCTGGATTTGTCACAGCAGTCCATGTAGGTGTCGGATACCGAGCCGTCTCCTCAAGTTGGCTTTCTCCTGTCCTCTGGATCTGTGTGTGTGTGAGTAGGTGTGTGTGTGTGTGTGTGGGTGTGTACGGGTGCGTGTGTGTGTGTGTGTGTAAGTGTTGCCTCGGCTGTTCTCTATAGCCGTTTTTACACCACGCAGAATTTTGGCCTGGACGAACCGTGCCGTGCTCGACCCGGGCCAGGCCCGCCTCAGAAAGAGCATTTTACCCCATTTCTTCTTCTTCCGGTACAGTTCTGCCATCAACTTGTTGATGATTAAAGAACTTACACTGCACCATGATAACAGCGCCAATATCTGAATCGCCGGCTCTCCTTTCTGTGGAGGTAGGAAATCGCCGTCATTTTCAATATGGCTGCACCCATGATCATTCGCGGCAATGACGTATTGAGTTCAAGGCCGATAAATAAGCATGCGCATTCACTAAAGGCGAGTCATTCAAGTGGGCCGAGCCCAGTAGCGTGTTTACACTGTGCAGTTTTCCAGCGGAACCGTGCTCGACCCGGGTCGAACCCACCTCCTGTTGGGGGGTTCGGCCCGGATGAAAGTAGCACCGTGCCGAGCCCAGTTGTGCCGTGCCAACCCATTTACACTATCACCTTTTTTGCCGCGCCGTGCTCGACCCGGGTCGAGCACGGTTGAAAACACGTAGGCCCGTATGCATAAAGGTGGAATAGGCTTATTCCAGGTATAACCTAAGGCTATAACGTTACGTTATACCTGGAATAAGCTTATTCCACTTTTATGCATACGGGCCCTGGTGTAAAAGGGGCCTACGTCCTTCTGCCCAGAACCACACCTTGCTCAATCAACCAGCTTAATTCCCTATGTTAACTCATGCTTATAATCCTAGGGGCCGTATGCATAAAACATCTTAAGTGTAAGATTTTCCTTATCTTTTGTTTCGAACAATAGTTTAAGGGAAATTTTACACTTAAGATGTTTTATGCATACGGCGCCAGGTTATGCGCCCGTTCCCATTTCGCCCCCTAACAGTAAATCCATTAGATACTGGTAGCTACCCCTAACCAATAACCATTAGGGGGCGAATTGGGAACGGGCGAAATGGGAAGACACCGTTATGAGGGTAGTATTTACAGCACAATGAAATACCTGGCGGCAAATATAGGCCTACTATACTTTTCCCCCTTCATGTCTAACAGGACCTAATAGGGATAGGGACCTAACGTGGGTAACATACTAGTACACAGCAAACTCGCACCCCTCAGACCCCCAGGAACGCAACCATGCCAGAAACCTCGGTGCAAGCTATGCCCCCAAATAGCCAAGGGAAACAGTGTCTCGATACCTAGCACCAAGGGACAATTTCATATTCAGGGTCACTACACGGATAGTAGGCCCTTTTCTCTGGTCGAGTGACAAACGCGGATGGCGGACGCCGGATCCGGACGCCGGAGGACGGATGGCGGACGCCGGAATGGGGCCATTTATGGGCGGTTATATCCGCAAAAAGTAGACGTTGACAAAACATAGACGTAGATTCAAAAATCAGAGACGTGCTTTTAGAAAACTGAGTCGTTCTTTAACAAAACGAAGACGATCTGTAACAAAACATAGACGTTCAGCATGTGATTTGGAGTCGTTCACAAAAGAGACGTTCGGTGGAACTCGAGTCGTGAACAGAATTTGGAGACGTGCCTCATCAGAGGCGTACATATTTTTTTAAACGTAGCAATAATTTTGAATGGTACGCCAAACACATACGTTGACATAATTTGGAGCAATTCATTAATGAGACGTTGGGTGGCTTTCGTGGCAGTTAAAGGTGAACTATCCGTTATTTACATCCTGTCCAAACAAAATTTAATGAGGTCGAATTTGACCGGATGTTGGTGCATGGTGATGTCCCATCATGCCTCAGCATGAATTAAGATGAAAGGGGCGCTGCGATCGCTTTCGTGAAAATCGGTTTTCACTGTAGTTGAGCCCCATTGGTAAGTATTTTTTTTAAATTCCTTCGCAGTGCATTAGTATTGGGATGTATCTACAAAACGTCGGGCGCAAAACTAAAATAATAGGTGGCGCTGCTGAGGTATAAATGCTTTTACGTTTTCGTCATCAGTTCTGAATGGGTCAACATATTGACCTAATTCTTGTACATTCATTATTTACACATGTCTCTGCATCCATAGGCTACATAATGCAATTTTCCGCATTTAACCCCTTCCTCATCTTTTTCAGTAAATTAGAATGCTTGGACTTCCTGGGCCTTCCTTCCTGCAACTAGTGGCGCTATCCTAACCAAGCGGAGATAAACATAACTGGGTCACGTGACCGAGTTTTTTGACATGTGTAAATGATGAACGTACTAGAATTACGTCAATATCTTAACCCATTCAGAACTTATGACCAAAAACGTAAATGTATTAATATCTCAGCAACGCCACCTATTATTTTAGTTTTGAGCCAGACACATCCCAGTAGTAATCCAAAGCGAAGGAATTTTAAAAAAAAATAACCCATAGGGATGCACTACAGAAAAAACCGAGTTTCATGAAAGCTATCGCAGCGCCCCCTTTCATCTTCATTTATGCTGAGGCATCATGGGACATCACCATGCACCAACATCCAATCAAATTCGACCTCATTAAAATTTGTGTGGACAGGAGGTACATAACGGATAGTTCAGGGATTGCGCTAGCCGTTCGCCACGTTCGCCAATGCGATAAAAATGTCTGGGTGGCGATAATATTTTCAACAGACCTCGCCACTGTGGCGTAGTCAAAACAAAAGCACATGGTCAGGCTGTAGACTTTCTAGTCATGTGTAGTAGTCTTGCTCACAACATCCTCCATGCTTCACAGTGACTTTAGCTCAGACTCAACAGATGTGGCTAACAAATTTTTGGGCTTGGTTCGCCACAGTGGCTAACACAACTAAAATGTGGCTAAAAAAATTGAGAGTCAGTTAGCCACAGTGGCTAACACATTTTTCAGGCTAGCGCAACCCCTGATAGTTCACCTTTAACTGCCACGAGCGCCACCCAAAGTCTCCTTTGTGAACGACTCCAAATCACAGCTAAACGTCTCTGTTTTGTTAAAGAACATCTTTGTTTTGTTACAGAACAACTCTGTTTTCTAAAAGCACGTCACTGATTTTGTAACTTAGTCTCTGTTTTGCCAATATCAACTTTTTTGCGGATATAACTGCCCATACAGAACCACATATTCCGCCTTCCGAGATCCGCCATCCGCCGTCCGCCGTCTGCCGTCCGTAATCCTGCGTTCCGCCTTCCGCGTTTGTCACCCGACCCTTTTCTCTGGAGGACAGGGCCCTCTATCTAGGCCTTTGTCTTCCATTGCCTCCTTCTAATTTTTCGTTGGTCAGTGGTTTGCAGCCCCTTTTTGTCCCTTTAGTAGGCCCTTTTCATTGAAGGACAGGGATCCTCTTTCTAGGCCTTTGTCTTCCATTGCCTCTTTCTAATTTTTCGTTGGTCAGTGGTTTGCAGTTGCCGTTCACCTAGGCTTCCTTTCTTTTTCATCTTTTACGCCATCCTTTACTGTTGTCTTTGGCAGCCTCTTTGTTTATTACCTTGCCCTTCATTTCTTTTTTATATGTCTATTTTGTTATAATCTTTTCACACATTTTCTTAATATAAATTACTATAATCTTGGGGGAATTATACTGTTAGTATAATTCCTCCAACCTATAATTTACAAAACCCCAGTCTAGTCAAGCCATACATTCACTAATTACATTCACTGTTAGGTGGAGCAACCAATTTTTGGGGCTTGGACTCTTTTCATTCCTTAAACCGATGTAGGCTACTCGCGAGGTTGAAAATGAAATCTCGTTCAACTATCGCGACCCGCGATAGCTCCCCCGAGACTACCCAATTTCATTCATAGCTAGCGGGATTCTTGAAACTGACCTCGTGTGATTTCTGGCATCTTCGAGCCATTAAATTACGGTATCGTCGCCGTTTTATACAATAAAACGTTCATGAAAAATCTTTTATTAATATTATGTCAATGAATTTGGGCGATATAAATGTTTACTGCCGGGAAAATTTCTAAATCTCACGGGGATTTCCCAGAACGAGATCGACGAACTGATTCATCGAATCGTCCCCGTCGGCATCCCTGTCACTCATGTCAGTCTCCTCGCTGCTGATTGGTCATAGTAAATTCCGTAGTATTATAATGAGATGACCTACTTGGAATTCCATTCATAAACTGTAGTGCTGCCGCCATAGGGGAAATAGAGGAACTATCGATGTGCAGTTACTACAGAGCCCGCGTACATCGCTTTAATTGCTGAGGCAAGATGTGACCTTCTTTTTAGAAGTCACTTTTATGCGCATAATTTTACGAATACGCCTGACCCGCGGTGCCAATGCGGTTTCCGCTCTTTTCTCAACAAGTAAGCTAAATTTACCCCGCTGTGTGGAAATTACCCTGAATAAGGCAAGATGTGACCTTCTTTTTAGAAGTCACTTTTATGCACATAATTTTACGAATACGCCTGACCCGCGGTGCCAATGCGGTTTCCGCTCTCAGTCCACTATACACGTTCTATTTCATTGCCCTCTTCTGGCCATTCAACGACTTGAATTCCTGCATGATATCGACTCTATCCCGAATCTTGACACAAATAGCTTCATCCAATCTGTCAGACCGCAGTTACCTGTTGCTTCACGGTTGCCGTCCCTTCTCAAATCAGATGAATAAGCTCATCATATCAAAAACTGCTACCTTTCTTGACAGTGTGAACTCCATACTCAGCGACGCTACATAGTGATCCTTCACTTCTATCGGTTCCTTACTCATTAACACCGACTCTGTGCCCTCTTCATGCATTCCCGCTCTTATGATCTGGGTAGCTGCCATGATCCATAAATCATATTCCTATTCTGTATGTATCATTAATGTGTTGTTTGCTCTGGTCGGTGCGGTCGCGGTCGTTACTCATTGTTGAATAGGTCTTTACCAGTTCCTCTGGGTGTCTACCGCTGACCGTACTTACCTCGTTGTAACTACATGTATCGTTTTGTTTTACTCTGTCTGTTTTTTGTTTGTCCGTGGTTAGTGTTCTCTCACCACGCGACTTCCATTCACCCTTTTCTCAATATCCATGTTTATTGTTACTTTGTCACCGCCTTAATTCTATGTTTAAGTTTGTTCATAAGGGCCACTAATGCTTCGGCCTCGGCCCTTTCCTACTTCTCTTGTAAATATTTTATGGAATAAATACAATACAATA